>PISX010009200.1:0-77252 GCA_004024625.1 Mellivora capensis | reverse complement strand
TCATTTCCTGACTTGTTAATTTGAGCCATTCTGACTGGTGTGAGGTGATATCTCATTGTGGTTTTAATTTGTATTTCCCTGATGCCGAGTGATGTGGAGCACTTTTTCATGTGTCTGTTGGCCATCTGGATGTCTTCTTTGCAGAAATGTCTGTTCATGTCCTCTGCCCATTTCTTGATTGGATTATTTGTTCTTTGGGACTCTACACCCTTTGAATAGCAACTTCCCAGCCTCTGCCCCTGCCCCTGGCCCTGGAACCAATAGAAGAACTATTTTCTTCTTCTATGAGATTCACTACTTCAGATACCTTATCTAAGCAGAATCACGCTGTGTTTGTCCTAAGCCTGGCTTATTTCACTTAGCATCATGTCTTCCAAGTTTACCTATGTTGTAGCTTATGAAGCACTTTTTTCTTTTTTAGGGCTGAATAATCTTCCATTGTATTTGTACTGTGTACCACATTTTGTTTATCTGCTCGCCCAGCAACAGATAGTTAGGTTGTTACCACTTTTGGCTCTATGGTATAACGCTGCAATGACAATGATAGTGTAAATAACCCTTTGAGATTGTGATTTTAATTATTTTGGATAAATATCCAGAAGGGGGATTGCTAGATCACATGGTAGTTCTGTTTTTAATTTTTTGAATAACCTCCATACTATTTTCCATAGCAGCTCTACCATTTTACATTCCCACCAACAATGAACATGGTTCCATTTCTCTGCATCCTTTCCAGAACTTATTTTTATTCTTTTAAAATTTAATTTAATTTTTAAAAATTATTTTCTTGCTTTTTTGGAAGGGAGAGATAATGGCCATCCTAACAGGTATAAAGTAAGAGGTTATAAAGTGGCTTTGACTTGCATTTTCCTGATTATAAATGGACTTGTGCATCTTCTCATCTACTTGTTGGCCATTTGTCTTCTCTGGAAAATACCTATTCAAGTATTCTGCCTAATTTTAAAATAGATTATTTGTCTGTTTGCTTGTTTGCTTGTTTTGCCATTGAGTTGTATGAGTTTCTTCTTAATATTTTGGATATTAACCCCTTATCAGATAGATGATATGTGATTATTTTTTTTTCCATTCCATAGGTTTCCTTTCTCTTTGTCGATCTTTTCCTATGCTGTCCAGAAACTTTAGTTTGATACAGTCCCACTTGTCTACTTTTGCTTTTCTTGCCCGTGCTTTTGTTAATATCTAAGGAATCATTGCCAAGACCAATGTTATAGAGCTGTTCCCCTATGTTTTCTTCTAGGAGCTTGACAGTTTCAAGTCTCATATTTAAGGCTTTAATATTTAAAGTATTTTTGCATAGAGTGCAAGATAAGGGTTAGACTTCATTCTTTAGCCTGTGGCTATCCAGGTTTGCCAACACCATTTATTAAAGAGACTATCCTTTCCCCATTGCCTACCTGAACTGTTTACAGTAAGCTGCCCCCAACTCATATGCTCTCAGCAACCCTGGCGTCCAAACTATGCTGGTGCCACTAGTGCTCTGAATGAGGCAAAACAGAAGCGAGTCCTTTGGGCATCCTTTTACAAAGCCAGATTGTTGGATGCAAGCTCTTTTTTTCTCTCTGGGGGAGAAGTGAGTAGGCACCCTTCTTTCCCTGTGCTGACCTGTGACTGCTTTTTAAAAGGGCTGACATTAGTAAAGTGAAATTGCTCTTCTTACCCATTTCAGTGTGGGTGTTCTTGGCTTTGTGCTTGTGTGAGGGTCCTGCAAATTCTTAGAGGGATTCTAGAAATTCCATAACGGTATTTTGGCTTGTATATCCTCAGACATTTCTTATGATTGACATTGGCAGGCTGACTCTTGGGCAAAAGACTAACTCTTCTCTGTGTCTCTTTTTAAGATGAGGAGAGCTTTCCTAGAAGATCCGTAGGAATGCTTCTTGGTATGTCAATGGTCAGAATGGTATGGCATGCCTGTAGTGAAAGCAGTTGCTGCAAGGGGGATTGGGATTGCCATGATTACTTTCGATTGATCACGGTTCACCCCTTCAAATGAAAAGGGGCCCAATTTCCTCTGAAGTACAGGGCTCCCTGACATCTGAAGAGTAATGGAGTTTTGCTAAGAAGAAAGATGTTTGAGTAGAGAAGTGGTGGCTGCACGGGACATCAGCAGGATCAGCACGTTTCTCACTGCAGCAGAGCCACTCACACAAGTCAGCATCAGGAATGCTTATGAGAGACTGAAATGGAGCAAAAGTTAAATCATCTTAATTATTTCAATGTGCCATAAATCTTCCATTTTATTTTATTTAAAAAAAAATTTTTTTTAGTTTATTTATTTGTCAGAGAGAGGGAGAGAGAGAGAGCGCGCGAGCACAGGCAGACAGAGTGGCAGGCAGAGGCAGAGAGAGAAGCAGGTTCCCCGCCGAGCAAGGAGCCCGATGTGGGACTTGATCCCAGGATGCTGGGATCATGACCTGAGCCGAAGGCAGCCACTTAACCAACTGAGCCACCCAGGCGTCCCTAAATCTTCCATTTTAAATAGAGAATAGGATAAAGTCTGTGGAATCCTAAATGTCAGTATTAGACATTTTAGGCATTTTAATGACAAATGAGTAATCTTTTTTTTTTTTTTTCCAATTTCTGTGGGTACAGTCTTAGGTGCAGAGACTTACGGATCTTTACTCATGCTTCTAAATCAGTGATTACTTTGTTTACTATTTATAGTCTTCATTGCTGATTTATGAAACAAATGGAATTTTGTCAGATGTCAATTACAATGGTAATTTCCTACCTCCAACTAATTAAGGTTTTCATCTTTTAAAATCGCCTCTTTATCTTGAGTATTATTTATTATGCTTCACTTGTTCACTAAATTTGTTTAAATATTTCACAAATTATAACAGTTTGTGTAATAAAATAATGTGTGACTCTGAATGGACTTGTTTCAAAACAAAAACTAAAGGTATTTCTAAAAAGGAATTAAAAATCCTTTAATGAAATTCTGATAATAATTATAACTCCCTTGTAGCATTTACTATTTCAGTGTTATGAACTCTTCTAGCTTTAAAATATGAAAATTCATTTAATATTCTCCTAAATTTTATAAGGTAAGGAGTTTTACTATTGATATTTTATAAGTGAAAAAACTAAGAAGTAGACAGGTTAAGTAACATGTCCAAAGTCAAAAAGCCAGCAAGGATCAGGACTGGGATTCAGCTTCAGAAAGTCTGTTTCCAGAGTTCTGTACTTAATAAGTACACTGGATAAGATAGACTTCCCGTTTTGCACTTATGTTGGGGGTTTTATATACACTTTAAACCTTTTCTTCCATCTAAAAAGCTTTATTCCCTTTTATCCCTTCATTTAACAGCTTTGTGATTAAGTTGGAGAAACTCTATTGGACATAAGAGAATTGCTCTATTTGCTGTTGTAATAGAAATTCCTATATAATTTTAACATAAAAACAAACAGACATCAGCAAGATGGCAGAATAAAAAGTCTCAGCCCTTCTTTACTCACAGACACAGCAATTTAATGAAAGACAATGGGATACTATCTTTTCATTTGCAGCTACTTAGAAGAGTAACTTTTATATGTTACCATGGAAACACATGTTTCCATAGGAACATTAAAAAAAAAATTACACATTAAGCTTAGTTCACTTCACCTGTCTTTCTGAATTCTCAACGGGAAAAAGCAAGAAGTCCTCAAATGTTCTGTGGCCTGCCATGGAAAGCAGTTTTAAGATGGGTATGTTTCCAATTCACATTCTCGGTGGAAGTTTTCCTAAGCGAAATGTTTGTGATTTTCAAAACAGAAAGAAGTACTTTCATTAGAAAGAATGTTATTAATCATCATCTGACAGCAATTATATAAGGCACAATGAACAATGACATCCTCTGTCATGATTTTGTACTAAGAAGTATTGGAACAATTCATTTTTTTTTCATTCTTCTTTTTTCCTTCCTTCCTTCCTTCCTTCCTTCCTTCCTTCCTTCCTTCCTTCCTAAAACTGGTAATAGTCAGTGCAACGTTCCTCCATGGGTCAAGAAAGCTTGGAAGAGATGGGATCCTCCCTCTCTTTCTTTCTCTATTTTCTTTCCTTCTTCCTTTCCTTTCCTTTCTTTCTTTCTACTTTTCTACCTTTCTTCCTTTCTTTTCCAGTATTATTAATATACAGTGTTACATTAGTTTTGGGTATACAATATAGTGATTCAGCACTTCCATACATCAGCTGGTGCTCATCACAGCAATTGGGTGCCTTAATCTCCATCACTTATTTCAAACCCATCCCCTCATCCACTTCCCTCTGGTTACCATCAATTTGTTCTCTATAGTTAACAGTCTTTCTTGGGTTTCCTCTACTTTTTTTTCCCTTTGCTCATTTGTTTTGTTTCTTAAATTCCACAGATGAGTGAAATCATATGGTATTTGCCATGTGGAGCCATGAAATCATATGGTATAGTAAGTCTGACTGACTTACTTCACTTAGCATTATAGTCTTTAGTTTCGTCCATGTTGTTGCAAATGGCAAGATTTCATTCTTTTTTATGGCTGGATGGTATTCCAATATGTGGATGTGTGTGTGTGTGTATATGTACTTAGATCTTTATATATCTGTGTGGATATGTGTGTGTGTGTGTGTGTGTACACACAATAGAGGATACACAGAAATTTATGGAAATTAGAGTCCAGAGGACAGTGAATGAATGGTCTGGAAGCTTTGGATTTTGGATATATATATATGGATATATACATATACATATGCATACACATGTGTATATATACCTGTATATATATACACACAAATGTATATATATATATGTGTGTGTGTGTGTGTATGTATATCTTATATATCTGTATATATATCTTTATCCATTCCTCTATGGATGGACACTTGGGCTGCTTTCATAATTTTACTATTGTAAACAATGCTACTATAAACATAGATTGGGGTGTGTGTATCCCTTTGAATTAGCGTTTTTGTAATTTTGGGGTGAATACCCAGTAGTGCAATTACTGGATCACGGGGTAGTTTTATTTTTAACTTTCTGAGCAACCTCCATACTATTCTCCAGAGTGGATGTACCAGTTTCTATTCCCACCAACAGTGCAAGAGGGTTCCTTTTTCTCTGCATCCTGGCCAACACCTATTGTTTCTTGTATTGTTGATTTAAGTCATTCTGACAGGTATGAGATAATATCTTACTGTAGTTTTGCAATGTAGATTTGCATTTCCCTGATGATGAGTGATGTTATACATCTTTTCATGTGTCTGTTGGCCATCTGGATGTCTTCTTTGGAGAAATGTCTGTTCATTTCTCTTGCCCATTTTTAATTGGATCATTTGTTTTTAGAGTGTTGCATTGTATGAGTTCTTTATATATTTTGGATACTAATCCTTTATTGGCTATGTCATTTGGAAATATCTTCTCCCATTTACAGGTTTTCTTTGGTTTTGTTGATTGTTTCCCTTATTTATACTAAACAGCAGAAGATTTTTATTTTGATGTAGTCCCAATACTTTATTTTTGCTTTTATCTCCCTTGCTTCAGGAGACAGATCTAGAAAAATGGCTGATGTCCGAGACATTATTACCTATGCTTTCTTCTAGGATTTTTATGTTTTCAGGTCTCACATTTAGACCTTTAATCCATTTTGTGTTTATTTTTGTATGTAATATGAGAAGTGGTCTAGTTTCATTCTTTTGCATGTAGCTGTCCAGTTTCCCAACACTATTTGTTGAAGAGACTGTCTTTTTAGATGGGATCTTTCTTACAAGCCAGACACTCATGTGACTTCCCCCCGAAATCTAAAGCTCGGTAAGATGGTACTTAGGTGTTTAGACTCAGCATTATTGATCACTAGTTTAGGGATCTGCAGCTCCCTTTCTTCCTGGTCTCTAGTCACCTGTCACTGTGTATTTGTTTATCTAATTCTCTGACTTTTGAGTTGAAAGTGACTTAGGAACTGGGAGTCCAATAAAACATTTTGATTATTTATTTGACAGAGAGAGAGACAGTGAGAGAGGGGATACAAGCAGGGGCGTAGGAGAGGGAGAAGCAGGTTTCCCACGGAGCAGGGAGCCTGATGTGGGGATCAATCCCAGGGTCCTGGGATCATGACCTGAGCCGAAGGCAGATCTCAACAACTGAGCCATCCACGTGCCCCAAAAGTATAGATTTCTCTAATGCCAATCAGTCTGATTTTTTTCCCCCAAGACATGGTTCTGTTAATATGTTTATTCATCAAACAAAGAACTAATGGGCATTGATTCTATTGCAGATATGGCAGTAGATGCTAAGGGTAGAAGAGGAACATGTATACAGAGCAATGTCTCTAGTCTCTAGACACTCATAGTCCAGTGGGAGTTAATGTAGAATTAAGCCCTTATTGTGTAAAAGGTGTTTTCACTAAAAAAAAAAAAATTAAAAAAAGGTCTTCTGTTTATTGTTTATTTGTTGTGCTAATTCTGTAAGCAGGGTTAAAGAAAGTAAAGTTGTCCTTCAATGAGTAGGGCAAGAGTTGTTGTGAAAATACATGTATTCACTCAGGTTTCAAATGGAAAACCAAAAGGGGCCACCTCACGTTTTCCATAGCCACAGCACTGCAAACCACAGCACCAAGAACTCAATTATCCTTCTTCATTTAAGAGACTACTCAAGACCAGTTCCTTCATGCTTTACCTTAGTCTGGCTTGACCAACTAGCAAAGTCCAAAGCTTCCATATCACTCATTCACTGCCCTCTGGACTCTCACTTCCATAAATTTCTGTGTATCCTCTATTCTGACTAAATATCCTAATCCTCATCTTCTCTCTAAAAGCCATTCACTATACCCTCTTAAAACTATAGGGTTTGTGAACAGCAAACTCTCCTATATTTTTGTGCCTTCTCTGAAATCCCTTTGAGCCCTTTCCTTATGAAAGTTTCCTCTGATACCTTTCAAATGGAGGTAGGTTTCTCTCCCACAAACTTATGCAACTCAGGGCCAGGAGTAAGAATCAATGTTCTATATATCACCATTGTTCCTCCTACTTCTTCTCTTAAAGATTTTTTTAAAAATTTATTTTAGAGAAAGAGTGTGAGAGCAAGAGCAGAGGGAGAAGGACAAGCAGATTCCACTCTGAGCATGGAGAGCCAGATGTTCTGCAGCCAATCCTGACAGACCCCACCCTGAATGAGGTCTACGTGATCTCCACCTTCAAGCTGCACACGAAAAGTTCAGCCACCATCTTTGGCCTTTACTCTTCAACGGACAACAGCAAATACTTTGAATTCACTGTGATGGGACGCTTGAACAAAGGTCTGACGTAATCCAATTACTTCTCAATCTCCAAGAAGTAATCCAATTACTTCTCAATCTCTGAAATTAAAAAGATTGTTAAATTAACATTATATGCAGGCAAGGAGAGTCAGTTTTACTGAGTGATGGATGAGTTCCGGGTATATTTAGATGGGGATAATGCCAAAATGCATTTTCTTCCTATTAAAATGCCAAGGTGCATTTGCTTCTTCCTGATGAAATGACACCTCTGTATGCCATATATATGTATTTAATGGCATTGTCTCACCATATTACAATTATTTATTTTCAAGTGTGTCTCTCTCTTAGATGGTGAGCTTACTGAGGGTGAAACTACATCTTATTCCTCTGTATTTTTAGAACAGAATAATTATAGATGAGTGTGACCCCTTGCAATTAGATCTTGGTTGCAGGAAAAGAAGGAAATGTGGAATAGAAGATGGAAGTATTCAGTAACAACCTAAAATGGAGGCGACATATATCAAAACATCGAGGGTCATTCCAGTGTGAAATTTTGTTCAAAGAAACATTTTTTCCACAGCCGACCTACTGCAGCTTTTCCACAAGATTTCATGACCCTGAGATCATGACCTGAGCCCAAACCAAGAGTTGGATGCCATCCAGGTGCCCCCCTACTTTGTCCTTTAAACGAGAGAACTCTTGAAATTCTGCCATGGGACCAAGTATAAGCCTTCTTTGTTGCTGCCATCTGCAAACCACCACATCCTTTATATTCTTGTGCTGAAATTTTTTTCTTTCCACCCCAACCCTGTCATATGATAGGGTTTATTATACTTGTGAATGACTGATCTTGGATTCTGACTATATGGGCCACAGAAGAGAATCCTAAGCGGATAATTTAAGCAAAAAGAGTTTATTCCGGGGTAACAGATGACATGAAGATTCATCAGGAGGTCTGGGAAAAAACCCCAATGTACTAAACTGTAACATCAACTCCCAACATGGGGGTGCACCTCCAGAGGCTACATTGCCTTTCTCTGATTAGGAAGTTACTGGCTCCAGAATGACATGACCACCATGATAAAAGCTCCCATTACAATGAGTCCCTGTAATTAAACGGGTGTAAATTGCACCAACAAAATGGGTGCCCCGTTCTCTGACTCTTGACACCACAAAGCTGGGACTGGACTCTAGGATCTTGGCAAGCACTGCCTCTACCACCCTGATGGACAGGAGAAGTAGAAGCAGCATCTAAAGCATGGAATCTGCCTGGGTTTTATCTTCTAAAAATACAGACAAGCAAGAAGCCATCAAAGGGGAGCTCCCATATCTTCCCAACACGAAACCCATACAATTACATGAAGTTTTTCAGATCTTCTCAGCCTTCCTCTTGTCATATTGGAGTAAGAGCCCCTGTTTCTCTTAAAATCAAATTCCTCTACTTGTGCCCAGGGTCCTATCTTTTCTTTTCTTCTTAGGGGCTCTTTCTGTTGTCTGCACTGGCCCTGCACCACCTCTATGGTGATTAATTCCTATCAGCACACAAACATCCTACAGCATCCCCCATCTCAAAAAAAAAAAAAAAAAAAAAAATCTTCCTCAACTGCCACAACAATGTCCTTTCTGTTCTTCAAACATGTCAAGCTCCTTATGCCCTCTAAGCATTTGCTCGTATTCAGCTATTTTAGCTTGGAATATTTTCCTTAGTTCTCTGCAGATTTGGTCTATTCATATTGCTAATGTCTCAGTTGAAATTAATCAGAGAGGCCTTGTCTGATCACCCTCTCTCCACCTCCTTCACTTACTATCACATCACACTCTTTATAATTCTTATCAAATTCTAAAATTAGCTTAATTATGCATTTCCCAACTTCTTTACCTCACTAGAATGTGAGCTGTTAGGGCAGATATATTCTCAGTCTTGTTCACTTCTGTATGTAAAGCGCATTGCTTGACACACAGGAGAGATCTAATAAATCTGTGTTCTATAAATCAAGGAGTGTTATGTACCAGGAGGAGGAAAATTGTGAGGAGTAGCACAAAGGGATGGGAGAAAAAAAATCTCCCTTCCACATTTCCCTAGTCTAGGTTTTAACACTTATCCAAGTTGGGGGAGGAAATCTCTCTTCCTCCCCATTTTTGTGCTGGCTTCCCCACAGCGAGTAGGGAGGCTTCTGGAAGTAACAATGTCCTCCATTTACCTTTGAGCTCCCGTAGCAGTTTTTTGATTTCTCATTTCAGAGAAGCACTCCTTCTTAGTGATTTCTTTGATTTATAGAGAAATACTTTTTAAAGAAATTTATCTTTTTTTTTAAGATTTTATTTATTTGACAGACAGAGATCACAAGTAGGCAGAGAGGCAGGCAGAGAGAGAGAGGGGAGGAAGCAGGCTCCCTACGGAGCAGAGAACCCAATGTAGGGCTTGATCCCAGGACCCTGGGATCATGACCTGAGCTGAAGGCAGAGGCTTTAACCCACTGAGCTACCCAGGCACCCCGAGAAATACTTTTTTAATGTCACCTGATTTATGATATAATTTATCAGGTGTCTATTTTCAGCTGCCCAAGTCCTCATCCCTTTTAAAATCAGCTTGTTTCCTTCTTTCTTTCTTGGACTAGCTTTTGATACAACCCACATTGCTTCCTTCTGTTCAAACTATTATTACTTATGTTTCAGTGGGTGTTATTTTTCTTGGACCAGTTATTTGCTTACTCCCTATTGCATATTCTTTCTGTCTGAATTGCATATTCTTTTCTTAATGGAGAGTGAGAGTTTAATATCCTGTATTGCTTTGTCTCATTAAGTTCTACGTCGTTACCTTGTTTTGTGGTCCCATTTTAAGTAATTAAGTGTTCCTGTAGGAAGAGAAAAAAAAGTTTTAGTCTTAAGACCATTTTGGCTAACAGAATTATGTCTGACTTTATTGAATTATAAAATTTTGAAATTAAATAAGCTTTTAGATTTTTCCTTAGTTCTCTACAGATTTGGACTAAATTTGGATTTAGTGCAGATTGCACTAAATGATATAGTGCAAAACTTTCTCCAGTGTGTGCAGCTCCTATAGTATCTTGCTATGGTGTAAACACCGTGAGGACAGAGTCTATGCCTATTATGTTTCCTGTGCTATTCCTCAAATGCCAACATGGTGCCTGGCATATAGTAGCTGCTCATTAAATATTTTTGAATGATTAATGAAAATCTGTGTATGGGCAACATAATTTTTAAGTGCAGAAGTAAAAGAGAGTTGCTTTGAGAAGCTTTTTCAAATAAGCCCAAGGAAACAGGCACAAAGATGTTCATGGCCTTTTGTTTTTTGAAAAGCAAAGTACTGTGGTACTATGGAAACATCTCCTAGTAGGAGAATGTATAAAGAAGTGCTATATATTCCTTCTGTAGAATCCAGTGGTTAATATTGAGTAAACAACAAATACACTTATCAGCATGGATGAGCCTCAAAAGTATAATTTCAAAGAAAGAAAAACAAATCACAGAAAAGTAAAAAGGAATTATTCCATTACTTGAAATTTAAAAAGATGTCAAACATACCAAATATATGTTTTGGGAGACATACATATGCATAACAAAAATATAAGCTACTTATTGTTTATACTTTTGATTATGGTAAGCAAGAAAGTCAAAGTAAAGTTTTCCTGTTGCTGTTGGGAATGAGTAGAAAAAGTTATCTCGCAAGGCTACACAGGGCCTTCATGGCAATACTTAATTTCTTAAACTGGTTGTTGCATACATAGTCTTTGTTTTATTTTTCATATTCTTTTATATGCCTGCAATATTTCATAATAAATGGGAACCCTCAATAGACTGAAATAAAATAAAATAAAATAAAAGCAAGAATATCTTCTTGAAAGTGAATATGAGGCTCAGGGAGACATTCATTGCATTTGAATAGATTCCCTGAAATCACAAAATACAAATTTTAGGAGTAGTATATGAAAAAATAATTTACATTGCCAATAACAGCTTAGATTTCAACTCATATGATTTGGTGTTCAGTATTTTTTCCTAAAATTATTATTCTAATTATTGAACATATCAGTAACTATCATGTTTAAGTCATGGTAATTTCTTGTTGGATGAAAACACTATGAAAATGTTTACTGTAAAATGCAAATATAGCTAGAAGCGTTTTTAAGAAGGCTGAATTTCTGCATTTCTGGTAGAGTCACTAAAGTTACCTGGTTAAGAGATAAATTCTATATTTTATCAATGATTATACATTTGATAGTAAATATTCTAAATGAATTACAGATGTTAACTCATTTCATCGTCATTAAGAGCAGTTATTACCTCATTTTTCAGCATAAGTAACTGAAGTACAGAAAGGTGAAATGACCTGCGCAAGGTCCCACAGCCCAAGAGAGATGAAAGCAGATTATAACCATGTTGACCAGCCTCAAGGTCCATTCACTAACAAGTTTCCCACCCATCTTTAACAGTCTGGCAATATAATAGAGAATCGTATTTTTAAAGCTCTTTCTAATGTAACACATTTTGGTTTTATGAGGAGGAGAGCTCTCTGAGTGCATGCTTTGTGCCCAGTAATTTGTTCTGTATTGCTAAATCTTCATAACAACCTTATGAGGTTGGTATTATTATTATCCATTTGCATAGACGAGTAAAATGAGGTGTGGACTGGAAATAACTTTCCCTGTGCTTCATGACCAATCAAGGCTGGATTCAAGCTTATAAAATTGGATTGGAGCCTGTAAAGCTGGTCCCTTGAGTCTTGTGCGTCAGAGTTATTATTACAAGCAAAAGCAAAACAAAAATTAAAAAGTAAAAGTTTTAAAACCTGATTTGGAGATATGGAAAGAAGTAGAAGAGGGTCTTCTGTGGGGAGTAGCAAGTGCGACAGGAGCGATAGCTCTGAGTGGATTACAATGGTACCACACAACGTGCCAGTTTAGCCTTCACATTTTGGAAAAGTGCTGTTTCCAGCGGGAAGCTGGGAGCTTTGGGTCAGAAACCTTGGCCTTGACAGGTACTCTCAGGGGCACCTACTCCTATCGCCCCGCCGCGGGGGAAAGAATGCGTGCAACCCTTCCGCTTTGGGGACTATCTTGCATGAGCCTCCTTCGCGCCCGGACCCACCGCCTCTGGAGGACTGGGGGCATAGGTATAAGCTCCCTTCTCTGAAACCCCAAAGAGCAAGAGGAACAAGTTGGCGCCTTTTCTTTTCACTCCTGTTTGAACAGAGAGTAGTTGCCTGGATGCGGGGCCAGGTGGGGAAAACAGTGCACAAACTGGACTCTGGAAGTGGGTGCCGCGGAGCAGGCGGGTGTGCAAGACCCCAAGGTTGTCCCCCTGAGTTCCTGAACGGGCTTGGTCGCCCAGGAATCCCCCTCCCTGAAGTCCCTGAGCCCCTGGCTCTCTCTGGTCATACACGTGGCAACTTCATGCAGTCCCATAACTCGGGGTGGATGTGAGGGTTCTGCCACGGAGGTTTCAGCTCTTTTCCCTCCTGCCCTTCCTGCTGGTGGAACAGGCAGAGAGACCCTCACCTCAAATCCAACCTAGCCATCTAGCTCGGGAGAGAGGAACTCTGGGGCTCCCTAATAGTTCTGCAGTCACGTAGTTACTCCAGAGTGAGGGTGAGAGCAGTTTTCCTGGAACCTGCAAAAGTTCCCCAAAAGGCACACGGTCCTTAGAACCCGCCGTTCAACTTCCGTCTTCGCTTTATAGATCCCTTCTAACTGCCCCCACATCTGACGAAACAATTGTTAAGAGGGCAGGTCTCAATGTTAAGTGTTCTTATCATAAAAAAGTTAAAAAAAATTAAAGTTATGTGACTTTATCTCTAACTTTATGGATCTATAAACAACTGATAATTTGAATCCTCCAACTAAAAAAAATTATTCCTGCTGACTATTTAAGAGTACGTAAGTACTCCCTGAGGATTGTGTTGACTTGTCTGTATTACAGTTGTTGATTAAGAAGAAAAGGCTGGAAAGCAACCAAAACTGCAATGCAAGAAATGGGCTTGATGGACAAGGAACGTGTTTTGGAAGAATTATGATGGGTGCTGGTAGAATTTAAACCATCTAACACATCATGGGCTACTTAGCCAACAGGTGCTACATTATGGCATTTCAGTCCAGTTTAGAAGGATGTGTTCTAGGAGTGGGGCCCTGACAGTGAATAAAAGTTGGAAGTTGACTTTGTCACCAGACATGAAACAGGAGAGGTGAATAGTCCTTACTCCCTCAATGTGTGTTCCTCTCTGTTTTGAGTGACTCTCTTCAGATGCTTACTTCATTTTGAATCTTCCTCCTCCTAATCTGAGGGAGATGCAACTGAAGATCCTTTTGCAAAAAACAGAATCTGGCTGAGTGGCCCCCTGGAAACCTTTAAAAAGGCAGGCGAGTTTGTTATTACAAAGATTGTATGTCAGGCAGGGAAGGAAGAGATTATGATGGTATTGACCTTAAAAGTAAAATGGCTAGTTATTTTACCAGCCAGATGGGTTTATTTGGGAATGGCAGAGGGATTGCAATTCAGGATAAGCAAGCTATGGCAAAAGCCTTAGGCAAGTCCAGAGAACAAAGGGGAGGAACAAGATGGAGAAAAGGGGATGGTGGGAGGGGCTGCTTTAAAAATTTTTTTTAAATAATGCAAAACCAACTTAATTCAATGCTCAACAATAGCGATTAGGATATTAGATTAAAAGAAAAGCAGTCTTCTGTCAAATGGAGAAGATTAAGAGGAGAGTGAAAATGGAGGGAATGGAGGAATGTGAACGACAAGGGTGATGACGGTTTCTTATTGGCTGAGTTTGTTGCTGGGCAAGCACAAATTTTTTTCTTCCTCCTTGCTGGAGTAGCGAAGTAGGCTTTCTCCTGCTGGGAATACAAGGGGCATCTCTTTTTGTTGGGGTCTGCAATTGACATGCCCTACCATGTGGTAGGGCATAAGGGCTCCCCCTTCTGGCCACCCAGACTATATTTTAAAAGAGGTTTCCTTTAATTTTACAGCGAAGTCTGGGATGCTTTGAGAAATTACTAAACAGAGTAGAATTTAAACTGCAGGAGGACAGGAAAGGTGTGTGCAATAGAAGTTGATCCAAGCAAGGGGAAGCAGATGGTGGACATGGGAGGAGGTGGGAAGAGGGGTGGTGCTAAGCATGGCGTGTTTGGGTGATGGTGAGAGTCTGGTCAGAGTGTTTTCTTGGAGGTGTAGTACAGATTTAGGTTCCTACTCGTTCTTCCCATTCCTCCACAGCTTTTTTCTGGGGGTAAACTTTTTTCCTCTATTTCTTTTTCTTAATAGCTGTATTCTCTGTCCAATCAAAAGTAACTTTTCATCAAATAATAATTCCCTACATTTTTATTTATAGATTTTTAAAAAGTCAAATGGCCTATTGTTAGGGTCCATAATCAAAGGAGCGAGACTGATACAAAGTGAAGGTCAAGCAAAGCTTTATTTCGCACCAAGCATCGAGACTCAAACTGACTGGTCAGTGCCCTCTCTTGCAAAGAGGTGACCATTCCCAGCCTCACAGACTAACTTTTATAGAGGTAGTTTAGCCAGGCTATACACAGGTGGCCAATGAGATTGCAATACACAAATTGAAAACTGCACAGTCATGTTAGGTCACACACAGGCGGCCAATTGAATTACAATTCACCCTAGTAGATATATGCGTGCCCCACTGATTGGATGTCTCCACCTGGCCTGACCTGCCCTTGTATCTGGGCTTTGCTACCTGGGGCTGGTAGCTATGGAGACAGTATGCACGCCCTACTGATTGGCTGTCTCCACCTGGCCTGACCTGCCCTTATATCTGGACTTTGCAAGTAAGTTCCTCTGGGAGGGGCAGGGTCAATCTAAGTTTACTGCATAAACAACAAAATGGCTCCCTCTGATTAAGTAGGCCCTTACATTCCCCCCTTTTCTTTGGAGATTAGTCTAATCCTTGACTTTTCAGCCAGCTCTATGTTATATCGAGCATATAAGTCTAACATTTTTATTGCTCCAGTTTTCTCTTATACAGATGACATTAGTGCACAGTCGGCTGATGAGTTAGCCATTTACTGCTCTGTATAACCTTTTCCATTTTTCCTAATTCCATTCATCTAATTTCCCACCTATACTTTACATAAACAGGTAACGATAGGAGCAATAATACACTAACAGATAACAATAGGAGCAACAATAAACTCATAGTCTTTTGAGTCTTAGCTTTAGTCCATGGTCAGCGGGGTCCATTGGCTGCAGCTTCCATCTCTGGGGGACGTCCCTGTCCTCGGCTCATTTGACGTGACCCGCCTGAATCCAGGCCCTGATGCCTTCTACTTTTATTGCCGTGGGGGTAGTCAGGATGACAGTAAATGGTCCCTTCCAGCAGGGCTCCAAGTTTCCCACTTGGTGGCAACGTATCCAAACCAAGTCCCCGGGTTCCACCTCTGTCTCTGTCTCAGTGTGGGCAGCTCGGACCCCTGTAAGGGTTTTTTAAGACAGACTGTAATGCCTGCAGTGACTGGAGTACAGACTGGTCAGTCATTTCTGCTAGGGCAACCTCTTGTAGCCAAGGGCAGAGTGGGGAGGGTGGTGTCTCCCGAACATTATTTCAAATGGGGTCACCTTGTTTAAATAGGGTGTACATCGCACCCTGAGGAGGGCGAAAGGAAGGAAATCCACCCATCCACCATCAGTCTCCAGAATTAGCTTTGTCAAGGTCTCTTTAGAGTCCGGTTCATTCTCTCTACTTGCCTGGAACTCTGGGGCTGGTAGGCACAATGTAGTTTCCAGTTAGTGCCTACAGCCTTGGCCAATGCCTGTGAGACTGAACTCACAAATGCAGGGCCGTTGTCTAACCCGATCGTGAGAGGCAGCCCAAACCTAGGAATTATTTCTTCTAATAGCTTTTTGGCTACCACTCCTGCCATCTCATGTTTGGTGGAAAAAGCCTCTACCCAGCCTGAAAAGGTATCTACAAAAACTAACATATACTTGTGCCCAAATTTTCTGGGTTTCACTTCTGTAAAATCTATTTCCCAATAAACTCCTGGTTCCTTACCTCTTTCTCTTTAACTTCTTGGCATTGAGCACATCTATCAAGTATATCCTGAACCATATGCCCTAATTTAGAAACCTGGAACTGCTTGCCTATAAGTTCCTTGAGTTTGCATGTCCCCAAATGAGTACCCTGATGTATCTGGTCTACTAACTTCTTACCTAGTCTTCGAGGAAGAATTAACTTTCCTGTTTTAGTCTTAGCCCAACCCCCTTCATAGTCCAGTTTAACCCATTTTTGTAAATACTTTAAATCGTCTTCTGAATAGTTCAGTTTTTCTGATAGGGCTGGATCTGGGAGTGTAATCAGCTCTTGCACTGTTTCTCAGGCTGCTTGCTTTGCGGCTCGATCTGCTAATTGGTTTCCTTATGAATCAGATCAGTCCCCTTTTGGTGTTCTGGGAAATGCATAAAGGCCACCTCTTTTGGGTCCTTAATAGCCTGGAGGAGAGCCAATATTTCTCCTCTGTTTTTAATTCCTTTTCCTTCTGCTGTTAATAGGCCCCTTTCTTTATAAATAGCCCCATGTATATGGAGAGTAGCAAAAGCATACCTGTTGTCCGTATAGATGTTGGCAGTTTTACCTTTGGCCATCTGGAGTGCCTTGGTGAGTGCAATCAGCTCCACTTTTTGCGCCGATGTTCCATGTGGCAGGGCTGCCGTCCAGAGTTCCTGCTCGGGGGAAACCACCGCAGCCCCCGCAAACCTCTTTCCATCAACCATGTAGCTACTCCCATCTGTGAACAGAGTCATCTCCGCATCCGGAAGGGGAATGTCTCTGAGGTCCGGCCTTACTCCTGTGACTTGGGTTAGGACCTCCCCGCAATCATGTGGATGGTCAGCCAGCTCCTCTGGCAGCAGCATGGCTGGATTTAGCACCACTGGGGGCCGGAAGGTCACTCTTGGTTCATTGAGGAGGAGGGCCTGATACCCTGTCACTCGGGCGTTCATCATCCATCAGTCGGGTGGAGTCCAGAGAAGGCCCTCAATAGCGTGGGTGGTGGTCAAGATGAGATTTTGACCCAAAGTCAGTTTACTTGCATCCTTGACCAGGAGGGCCGTGGCAGTAATTATGCGGAGGCACGGGGGGAACCCGGCCGCTACTGGATCTAGTTTCTTGCTAAGATAGGCTACTGGCCTTTGCCAAGGCTCCAGAGTCTGAGTCAAAACTCCTTTGGCCACCCCTGCTTTTTCATCCACATACAAATGGAAGGGCTTGGTAACATCTGGGATGGCCAATGCTGGGGCACTCAGTAAGGCTGTTTGTAATTTCCAAAATGCTCCTTCTGTCTCAGCTGTCTATCTATCATAGTGAGCCCCCCTTTTGCCAGTTTGTAGAGAGGTCAGGCAATCTCCACAAACTGAGATATCCACAGCCTACAGTAGCCCACCATCCCAAGAAACTCCCTCACTTGTCGGGATGTGGGGGAGGCGGGGGTATCAGGTGATCACCTGTTTCCTGGACTCAGACAGTGAACGCACTCCCTTGTGGAGATCAAAGCCTAGATAAGTGGCATGGCTCTGACAGAGCTGTGCTTTCTTTGCTGACACCCGATACCCTTTTTCCTGCAGAGTCTGTAAGAGAGCTCTTGTACCCCGCAAGCATGACTCATAGTCCTCAGCAGCTATCAGCAAGTCATCAACATACTGTAACAGAGTGACTCCCGGATTGGAGGTTCTGTACTCATGCAAATCCTCATGTAGGGTCTTGTTGAAGATAGTGGGTGAATTCTTGAATCCTTGGGGAAATCTCGTCCAGGTGAACTGGCCTTGGAATCCTTCCTGTGGGTCGGACCACTCAAAAGCAAAAAGGGTCTGAGATTCCTTTGCTAAAGATATGCAGAAAAATGCATCTTTCAGATCTAAGACAGTCTACACAGTTCTTCTGGAGCCCAGGAGGGTATAGGGGTTAGACACCGTTGGGTGGATATCTTCAACCCATTTATTAACTTCCTGCAAGTCCTGAACGGGTCAGTACTCCCCAGTCTCGGCCTTTTTGACTGGTATCAAAGGTGTGTTCCATGGAGATTTGCAAGGAACTAGGATCCTGTGTCCTTGGAGGTGGTTAATGTGTTTTCTGATCCCTTCCTTTGCTCTGGAGGGAGGGAGTACTGCCGGATGTGAACAGCCATAGCTGTTGCTTTTAATTGTACCACCACTGAAGGCTGTCCCTTGGCCAATCCAGGGGGCTTCCCTTCTGCCCAGACTTCGGGAAACTCGACCTATAGGGTTTGGAGAAGGCTCCCCCCCTTTGTCTCCTCTGGTTCTGAGACTGGCTTGTAAAGGAGGTATTCATCTACTGCTGCCATAAGCACCTGCACAGTGGGTTGTCCCAAGGTTACAGTCATGTCTCCTTCTGAGAACTGAATGCCAGCCCATAACTTGTGGGGGAGATCTCTTCCCATCAAGTTATACAGGGCATTAGGGAGGACCAAAAATCGGTGTTTAACTACTCCCAAGGCCAAATTTAAAGTCCTCTCTGTTGTCCATTTATGTCTCTCTGTGCCATTTGCTCCTTGTACCCAGATTTCCTCTCCAGATAGTTTTCCCATAGGTTTAAGTAATGATGAAAATTGGGCTCCTGTGTCCACCAAAAAATCAATTGATTTCCCCTCCACTTTAATTTTTACCTGAGGTTCGGGGAGGGGCTCCGAACCATGCCCCTTTAGTCTCTGGTGGCCAGCATTACTATCTTCCTTTTGGGGCACTCTTTGGTCCAATGTCCTTTTTCCTTACAGTAAGCGCACAGAGGAGATCACTGCTCTGGGAAAGTTTTTGACAGTTTGTGGAAATATACATGAAGGAGGTAAATTGTAAAGCAACGTATATGCATATGGTATAGAATAGATTGAAACCTATAAATGGCAAGGGAATGTAAAATGAAAGGGTAATCAGAGAAAAATGGATTTCTGGGTGCCAAACTAAGCTTTATTTTCTATGACATACATGTTGAGTTTAACAGCTTGACAAATTAGAGGCAGTTTGTACCAACAAAAGTTTGAGAATGGAGTTTCCTCCCTGCATTAGGTCAATAAAATCAATAGCCCGACTTGGAGCTCAGCTGCTTTAAGTGACAGAAGTGGTAGAGTCGACATGTAGGTGGTTTTGTTTTGTTTTCATAATTCTTGATGCAGAAAACAGACCAGCTGAAGCAGGGTTTCAAGGACACTGATCAATGATGTGGCTGACAGGCATCTCATCCTCGCAATCAGAATTTCCTGCTACACATTTAGTTACTCTTAAACGGGGCCTCTAGACTCATTTCCTCCCAACCAATCATCAACGTCAATGAATCCAGATGATGTCTGTCATGTTGACCATACTATTAAAACATATTTGATTTCAAATTACAAGACATATCATGGTTTTTATTCTTCATTTGCTTCAAGAATTTTTTTGAGGAGATTATAAGGAATTCTATAAAGTAACATGATCTTCCCATCACTATCTGGGAAATTTTTTGTTGAATAGATTCATGGTTCTCTGGACAAGCTTCATCAGCATTGTCTAAGAACTTGCTAGATACTCCAGTTCTCAGGCACTACCCCAGACCTATGGAACCAAAAATTGTAGAGGAGTGACAGGAGAATGGTCCTGCATTGAGCAGCTCCTGCAGCCACACATGATATGGCTACAGACTGTGTCCCCCAAGAAGCGTTATGAGAGCAGACCCTAGAAACAAACACCTGGATTAACCACTAACAAATGTTTTGGCAACTCATATAGTTTTCCCTCTCTTCCTCCTTTCCCTCCACTTCCTCCTTTTTTTTTTTTTTCTTTTCTTTTCTTTAGCAGGTTAGCAGTGGTTTTAAAAATACACAGATCCTTAATCTCAGGAAACAAACTGAGGGTTGCTGGGGGGTGGAGGGAGAGGGATAGGGTGGCTGGGTGATGGACATTGGAGAGGGTATGTGCTATGGTTGGTGCTGTGAATTGTGTGAGACTGATGACTCACAGAACTGTACCCCTGAAGCAAATAATACATTATATGTTAATTTAAAAAAAATAAAAAATAGGGGTGCTTGGGTGGCTCAGTGGGTTAAGCCTCTGCCTTCGGCTCAGGTCATAATCCCAGGGTCCTGGGATCAAGCCCCACATCAGGCTCTCTGCACATCGGGGAGCCTTCTCCCCCACCACCCCCGCCTGTCTCTTTGCCTACTTGTAATCTCTCTCTGTCAAATAAATAAATAAAATCTTTTTAAAATATTTAAAAAATACAAAAAATACACAGATCCCATAATGCTTAGAAGATAATGTTCTTTCTACAAGTGTGTTAATTTCATAAATAAAATTGTTGAAATGTGCAGAGTATCCAGAAAAATGGCATCCACATGAATGTAAAAAATCACATAATAATGATGACTAATATTGTTATTAAATTAAAATTAAATAATTACATGAAGAAATGTGGTTCAGCTAGCTTCTTCAAGCTTTGGGGGCTGATGGAAGAAGGTAAGTGAAAGGAGGAACAAAAGCAAATGTTCTTGTATTATAGAGGAAAGATTATAGTTAGACATATTAAAAAAAAATTCCTAGGGTTATTAATGGAGAAGAAAGAAGTTGCTCAGCGGGCATTTATTGAAAACAATAATAGTCTCAACATGAGTCTCAAAGGCATATAATTAGTTTAGGGGGAAAAATGGTTTAGACCAGTAGCTCTCAACTCTGGCTGTGTACTAGAATCATCTTTTTAAAACCACAGAAGCCCCATGACCATTCCCAGAAATTTACTAGTGGGGCCCAGTGGGACTGCTCTGTCTCCCACTCCGTGGAATTCTGTTCGCATCATATATTACATGCATGGTGCCTCTTGAAGTTGTGCAGTGCCCAGCTGTGCCACCTGAAGCCACGGCCTGACCACCATTTTTTATAGATCTCCAGGATTCGTGGTTTTTTAAACTTGCAGCCACTGAGTCAGACTGTTCTTTGTCTCTTATTCATACGCCCAGCTTTGGAGTGCCTGGCTGTGATTGCTTGTCTAAATTCTCTTTGTGTTAAGCATGACCTCACTGGTCTAAAACCGTGATGGGTGGAACTGGGAGGATGGAACACACAGAATTATTTGCCTCAGCCCATGCTTCCTTCCATGGATGACTCGGGAGCCCTACATCTTGTTCCAGGGCAAGTGTAGGAAGCGCTATATTTGGGACATGTCTGATAGCATTGAAAAACTCAGATCTGTGAGTCAGTGGCCAGTTTTGATTCATCTGCAGTAACAGCATATGGTAGAAAAACTCATCAACAAGTAGTTCACCTCTGTGCATCCAGCACAGTGCATATTACACAACTGTCTCCCTGATTTGCTTTCTTTTCTTCTCTCTCTCTCTCTTTTTTTTTTTTTTTTGTTTTTGGTAAGGATAGGGCATGTACATTAATTTAGAAAATCAAGAAAATAGGAAAAGCAATTCAGGTTATTCATAACCAAAATTTTTAAACAGAGATTTATGGTTTTTTTTCTTTTATCTGTTGAAGTATGTCTTATATATTATGTGTTAGAAATAAATGATGAAGAGAGATGAAAATCAAATGCTGGAAAAAAATGCCAGCTTAGGAAGAAATTGTGTAAGCCATGGGATGGTAAGGTTATGAAAATTATTCTAAAAGTTACACTTTTTGTGGCTGGCGAGGTTTGTGTAACCTTTTATTTAGACAAATAGCTATATTAGATTTTCGTGTATTTAAGAACAAGTTGTATATTTTATTTTATTTTTTATTTTAAGCATGTAGCTATTCCCATATGCTTCTTTTAGTTTGTGTAACTCTTGAACTTCTTGTAAAATGTGCCAGTTACTGAGACTTGGATTTTTTCCAAGTAGGATTGATTGATGAATGTTACCTTAAATGCTTATATTTGAATCCTTAATATCTTGTTTGAAGGGCCAACTCTAAAATTTGGAAAGCTCACAGTTTGTTCAAAACTCTATCAAAAGAGATACAAGTGAAGATATACATGTTAAGGAAGCTCAGAAGAGAGTAATCCTGACTACTGTGAGAAAATTCTATGTGTGTTGTGTGGAGTCGACTGAGTTTGTAGCTGAACTGAGACTATGCTTATCTCCAGGAACGTCTGGAAGTCTGGCACGGATACCTGGGCAAGAGATAAATGAGATATGTAGTTAGTGATTTATAATATACCGTTTAATGCTCCAAACAGCCCTGAAGGCACCAAGGCTGGCTTATCTATTGTTGACGGATGTATGAATTCATGGTTTACACCTAGTGTGATCATTGCACGGTCTGGGTTGGCCATGTGACCAGTAGGGTATAAAAGATCCCATCATAAACTTGCACCTAAGTACCCCTCCCTCAAGTCAAGATAATGTTGTGTTTACTGAGAAAGGGCCCCCAAGGGGGCTGACCTGCAGGTCTGAACCTCTCTGAACTTCTTAGGCATTGTTTCCCCTGCTGTACCACATCTTTCAGCTTTAAGGGAGCCTCACATGAATAGAGTCTATGGAGACGTGGGAGTCCCTTCAATATTTGACCCTGTGCAGTTGTTGTATAGGTGGTGTTCACTTTGGTCTACTCATTAGGCTGTCACGAAGGCATAAATAAACAGAGTACTCGAATATAAATGATAAGCTGGTATAGTTGTACACAACACCACTCTTAATTGGAATGAATGGTTTTAAATCTACATTTAACTTGCTTTTCACTTTTGTTGTTTGTATTTTATTTATTTAGTTTTAAAGATTTTATTTATTTATTTGAGAGAGAGAGCGAGAGAGAGAGCATGAGAGGGGAGAAGGTCAGAGGGAGAAGCAGACTCCCTGCTCAGCAGGGAGCCCGACCCAGGACTCCATCCTGGGACTCCAGGATCATGACCTGAGCCGAAGGCAGTGGTTTAACCAATTGAGCTACCCACATGCCCCACTTTTGTTGTTTTTTAGACATGTCTTTGTAAGATGCATTTTATAATTTTTGAACTATAAGATGTCTGCTTTCTGTGAAAAAAGATGCTGTACAATGTAAGGCGCTGGTTCCTTTCACAGAGTCTGTTCTGATGATTTGCATATTGTAATAGCTTGAAAATAGTGATCAAGTTCTAGTCCACTTGTCTAGCATTTAACTCAACCTTAAACAGGTTCTTGATATTAAAATTTCCTTTCTAAAGCATTACTTTATAAATTGAGATAAGGTTGAGATAAATAAAAATAAATTGAGATAACATTATTTGGGTTTTTTATTGATAATGTTCTTAAAATGAAATTAGCTTTAATCTGCTGTCAAAGAAGGGCACCTGGGTGGCTCAGTGGGTTAAGGCCTCTGCCTTCGGCTCAGGTCATGGTCCCAGGGTCCTGGGATTGAGCCCCGCATCGGGCTCTCTCTGCTCAGCAGGGAGCCTGCTTCCCCCTCTCTCCCTGCCTCTCTGCGTACTTGTGATCTCTCTCTCTGTCAAATAAATAAAATATTTTAAAAAGTCTGCTGTCAAAGAAAAACAGTTTGTGTGAATGTTACCTTATAATTCAGATTTTCAAACTTGTGCAGTTGCCTGCATACTATGCTAAAATATTAATTAATAATTAATTTTCAGTGCTCTGTATTAGGGCTAAGAATTTTTCCAATATTCTTATAGAAAGGCATTTTAACATTCCTTTCCAAAAGAGTCGTTTCTGTTTTATCTTTATATTTCATTTTTATTTAGTGGAAGGATGTACTTCTCTTTCTATTTAACTTCTTCATATGCTTTAAACACATTTTAAGTGCACTCTAAGTTGTGCTTTTAAACTGTCACTAATGGGAAAAACTATGTAAGTAGGTAGCTTATAAATAAGAGTACATTTTGAAACAAGATGTTCAATTTTGCTGCCTATTGAGAATATTGTTTTATAAATTCTACAATATTAAATTTTTATGTAGACTATTCACATTTGGAAATATTGAATTTTTTTTTGATCTGAAATCTTTGTTTCACCATGAAATTATATTATGACTTAAATAAATCTGGCAGAGTGATATCTCTGTTTTTGTTTTACTTCTTGCTGTATGATCATGATTAGAGAGTTTAGAATCTATAAAATGTTGTTTTACCTGTGAATGATATAAGGAAAGGCAAATGTTCTTATCTCCAATTCGTGAGTATTCTTCTGTGCTTTTTATTTTATTTTTTTGAAGAGAGGGAGAGGTGAGGGGTGGGGCAGAGGGAGAGGGAGAGAGTGAATCTCAAGCAGACGCCTTGGTGAGCATGAGCCCGAAGTGGGGCTTGATCTCATGACCCCGAGATCATGACCTGAGCCAAAACCAAACGTGGGACTGACTGAGGCACCCAGGTGCGCCTTCTGTCCTTATTTAATATACTCAAATCTTTCTGAAAACTTTGAATTAGCTAAATTACATTTTAAATATATCTACAGACACCCATTACTCAAAGAAACCATTGGTTAATGATAATAATTTGGTAAGACAAAGGCACTCTTTGTACTATAAATCTTAATTCTCAACCTTATTGGCTAATAGGTGAAGATTTTTCATTGATTTGGAGTACCTCTGTTCACTTTTGAAGTCACTATACGTATTTTGATCTTGATCTGTATTCCTCAAACTTGAAAATGTTGGGAATCTCTGCTTAAGAAGACTTCAGTCCGTTAGCAATAATTTCTATGGAGTTGAAATGGAGAGGGGCAGTACCAGGGCAGGCTGAAGAAGAGAAATCTGAGAAAATGATTCTGCTGCTTTCTTGACAAAGCCCCTCCGGGAAATATTTAATTGCTAATGACAGAAATCCTGCATGTACTAGCCCAAACAAAACATGGTTTTCTTTTTCTTTCTTAAGAGGGACAGAGGCTGGCTCACAGAAAGAAAGGAAAGCTTGCTGGAACTAGGACAATGACCTGGATTGTAGCAATGAAAAATGAAACCTGAAATGTTACTTTCATTATTGTTTTCATTTTATTTTCTATTCTCTTTTTTTTTTAAGGATTTTGTTCATTTGAGAGTGAGAGAGAGCAAGAGTAATGGGGAAGGGAGGAGGGAGAGGGAGAAACAGACTCTCCTCTGAGTAGGGAGGCCCATCCCAGGACCCCAAGATCATGACCCGAGCCAAAGGCAGATAGGTTAACCAGCTGAGCCACCCAGGTGCCCCAATTGTTCTCATTTTCTTTCTGCTTGCAGGCTTCATCTTCTTGGGCTTCTCCACGTGGCCAGAAGGACATCATGATCCAGCAGGACAGCCTTATTTTAGTCATTTCCTGCCAAAGAATCCTGGGGAAGACTGGTGAGTGTTCCAGCTGTCATATCATAGGATTGGCCATTAGGATTGTTCTGTCTGGTGACGTGGACCCATCACAGGACAAGTATGCGGAAGGGGCAGAGTAATATGGGCTGTCTCCACCCGAACAACATGCTTGGGGTAGGGAGGAGAACTTATAACCAAAGAAATGAGGGGCTATTCCCAGAAGAAGGTAAAAAGTGATGCTAGGCAGAGAAAGATATAACATGGCAACTTTTACATTGGACTCAATTTGGATGCAATGTGAAAACTCATTCCAAATTAACTTAATTTCCTTACTGATAGGGTTAACCAGAGATGGCTCAGATAACTCTTCATTTTGTCAAATTATTTAGCAAAGTCCCACAATATCCTTCTGAATAAACTATGGATGAGTGACAACACTTTTGGTAAATTGTTAATTTGAATAATCTGATGGCGATCTGGAGTGAGGTCTCTAGAGGTACCCTAAAAAAAATCTGTCTTTGTGCTGAGTAAGTGTTTTCAATGAGAATCATTCAACAATTTCTTACTACGAACATTTATGGGCAGATGCTATTCTAGCCTCTGCTGATGGAATACTAGAGGAATCCCCTCCCTCAAGGAGCTTATTGTGTATTAGGGAAGACACATGCATAAGCTATTAATTACCTTAAGAGAATATTATTTTTGAGATTTATTCGCTTGAGTTGAGGGAGTATAGAAAGGAATACCCAGGGATGGTAACCCTTGAGCCAAGTCTTGTGGTCAGTTTGGAGGGACAGGAGAAAGACATTCTAGGCAGAAACAATATGTGGGCAGTGAAGTGGGAATAGCATCAGACATCCAGGCACTGGCAAGCAGTTCAAATATCTCTTAAAAATGGAAGTGAGCTATCAGTGTATAAATTAAAGTAAATTCTGTGTCGGAGCAAGGATTGGTTTGGGGCCGTGAAGAGAGATGTGGCTAATGGGTGGTGAGCCAATCTTGAAAAGGCTGTGTGAGAATGAGACAAGCTCATTGCACGTTAATCAGCGTAGCAGCATGTGTTCAGGAAAATATTTGGGATGACTTCCAGTTAAAGAAAGCAGAGTAAAGGCATCTCTATGCTGCTTTAATACTTGAACTCAGTTATTACCTGTAAAGAAGGGCTTCTCAACACAGCCACGTTGAGGCAGGTAGCTAAGAGTAGAAGATGCCCAAAGTAGTTTGTTTGCATACCCTAAGGAAGTATTTCAACAAGACTTTCTTTGAAATAGGCAGGCAGTGGAATGTGGAAGGACTGTGAGAGTATGCTTGAACTCCACTTGGCACTTTGATGGACCCGCTGATAAGGCAGATGAAGGAGGAAGAGTAGCAAGTTCCTTCACCTCCCCCCCATTAAACTACTGGTATGACAGATTGCAGTGAGTAATCTGGGGGGTGCAGCCAGTAATGCTGGCCAGATGCTACATCAAAACACACAGACCCTTCTCATAGAGAAGGAGTGAGTGAAAATTTCTGTTAGGTGCTAAGTAATAGCCTTGGGACAGAGTAGTGAAGAAAGTGTCTAGAAACAAACAAAAGTCCAAGTCATTTTCAGACCCATCACTCCTACCACCTGCCCTTCCCTTGGATAATCTTCAACCAAAAATTGTCCTAGAAAAAATCAGTTTCCTTGAAAGGACTTGCTTCAAACCAGTAGGATATGGTGATTATTTCACTCATGTTATATGATACTGCATCTAGCTAGACGAGTCCATACAGAAGCTCTCCTCCTTTGCTGGATTTGAAGAAGCAAGCTTCTAGGAATCCTAGGGGATGAGTTCTGTCAACAACCTAAGGGGACATGGCTTATGGCTTAAGTGATTGCAGCCTTATGAGCCCATCAGTGGAGGATCTAGTTAAGTCAAGCTGGGACACCTGGCCCAGAGAAACTGTGAGAAAAAAATGTCATTTTAAGCGGCTAAGTTTGTGGCAATTTGCTACACAACAACAGAAAATGCATACACATATATATTTAAGTATTGATTTTTGATGTTTACAGTCTCATAGGTCTCATAGGACCTAGACAAATAAAACAGTTTCTTGAAATAGAGGATGGTAGAAGTTGTATATGGGGGCAGTGCGGGGGGATGCTTAGGGGTTAGTTTCTAGAGAAATGAAAGTAATTCAGTGTTGTTGATCTCAGGAGAGAAAGAGCTCTAGAGGAAAGCAAAGAGCAAATTAGGGAAAGCTTTGTGATCCCTGCTTGGAACCTTACTTGCTTTGGAGAAATGGGGAAACAATGAAGTGTTTTAAGTATCAAAGTAGTAGAAACTAATTGGTGTATTTTAAAAAAGATTTTATTTATTTATTTGAGAGAGAGAGTGCACAAGTTGGGGGGGAGGCAAGCAGACTCCCCACTGAACACAGAGCCTGACATGGGGCTTGATCCAAGGACCCTGAGATCAGGACCTGAGCCAAAAATCAAGAGTCAGCTGCTTCACTGACTGAGCCATCCAGGCACCTATAAATTGTGTATTAAATTGATCACTCTAAGGACACCTGGGTGGCTCAATCAGTGAAGCAACTGACTCTTAATTCCAGCTCAGGTCTTCATCTCAGGGTTGTGAGTTCAAGCCCAGCGTGAGCCTATTTAAAAATAAATAAATTGAGGGGCACCTGGGTGGTTCGGTGGGTTAAGCCGCTGCCTGCAGCTCAGGTCATGATCCCAGGATCCTGGGATCGAGCCCTGCATTGGGCTCTCTTCTCAGTGGGGAGCCTGCTTCCCCCTCTCTCTCTGCCTGCCTCTCTGCCTACTTGTGATCTCTATCTATAAAAAAAATAAAATAAATAAATAAATAAATAAATAAATAAATTGATCACTCCAGTGGTTGTGAGAAATTTAGATTTTTAAGGATTTTATTTATTTATTTTAGAGAAAGAGCAGGAAGAGGGGCAGGAGGTAGGGAGAGAGAATCTGAAGCAGACTTTGCCCTGAGGGTGGGGTCTTAGTTGGGGCTCAGTCTCATCACTGGGAGATCATGAGCTGAGCCTAAACCAAGAGTCGGATGTTTAACTGACTGAGCCACCCAGGTGCCCTAAGAAATTTAGATGTTTCCGAGAAAGTTTGGAGTTGGGGAAATAGACACTCTTAAATAGAGAAGATAAAGGCTAGAATTAACAATATGGTGGTGAAAATGGATACTGGAGAGAGGCCAGCAGTGTATCTGAAGGTACTATAAATGTGGATTTGTTTGTCTTTGGTGACTCACTGAATTTGGGAGTTGAGGTCACCGAGGCTGCTGACTTATATGACAAAGGTGAAAAATGATGCTAAAATACAATTTTCCGTGGGTGTAAAATTATTCCCACGTGAGTATAAAAGAAACACATGTTAAAGATTTCATTTAACTCATTAGTTCATTTAACTTACTAACTTGTTAGATAAACAATGAGATATTACTACTAGTTCAAAGGCTGCCTGAAGACACAGGTAGCTGGGAAGGCTGAAATGAACTTACCAATAGATGCAAAACTCATCATACAGGACAGTAACTTACGAGGTTTGGACGAATGGCTTCTATAGGATGGAAATTGCACTGCTCAAACAGAATTTGTGAGTCTATGGACAAAACAGTTATTCTTGGCTTTCTTCAGCTTACAGAGTTGTAAAATAGCCAGACAAAGGCTCCAGCAAGGGCACAACCCCAGCATTACATCAAAAGGACATCCAGTAATCTTTTCGCCCTTTCGCTTTTGTCTTTCCAGAATTTTCCCAGAGGATGGTGCCGAAAATGAGTTCGGGAGAAAAAGCAAGTTCAGCAAGGAACACAGGACCGAGCAAACTCAGTATATCATTGTGAGAGAACAGCTTTCCTTTCCCAGCAAGCCAAGAGGGCAGATCTCACCTACTGCATTTCCCCCTCACAGCTCCTACTCTGAATGGGTTTGATTGTGGTAGTGAACCTGAGAAGCCCGGGGGGAGCTGTCGGCCTTCAGGAGAACTGTGCATTCGGCACAGCTCCATATCCAACATTAATGGAGTGAGAGTGCGGACTGGAGGAGGAGGGAGACTGAAGACAGGAGCCTGAGGCTGTCCACTTCTGCTCTGGGGCCCGCAAATGGAGACGTGCCCTTCGCTCCCCCTGGTAGTTTACAGAAGTGCTGGGAGGAGGAGGGGAGCTGTGGAGACCTCAGACCACAAGTGGGAGCTTCAAGGTCAGTGCCACACCACCTCCTCATTCCCTTTGCGCACTGGAGTGGGCTTAACATGGCAGCTTCGTTTTAATAAAGATTCAAAGAGAGTGCTGTCAGAAAACAGAGGCAAGTGCATTTTATTCTTTCATTAAATATTTATTGAACAATTACCAGGCTTAGGCAATGGGCTGGTATTCTTTTTACTATATCCCCTGTATGAAGAAAAACTACAGGGAAGATACGTTTTAGGGACATCAGCTCCTAACTTCTCCCTTTCTTAGCAGGGAGATGTTCCTGTATTATTTCAGCTCACAGAAATTTCATTAAACATTCCCACCAGTATTCACTGAGTAAATCCTATGTGCCAGGTGTTACACTAAGTCCTGGAGAGCAATCATTAACACCACAGACACAGTGTTTGTTTTCTCCCCAGCCTAGTGGGAAAGTCATAATTACACAATAGTGACGTAACCTCATAAGCATTATGCTGGGGTAAATACAGTGTGCCAGAAGAGGATCTGTGGCACGCTGAATCCACACTTCCACTCCATCTTTCAGGCCAGTATTACTGTTAGGCTATCTGCAGTTTACTTAGAAGGCCTTTATACAGTGGCTATCTTGTATGGAATACTTCAGAACTTCAGAACTACCCCTTCAGAACTTGAAGGCTCAGTCCAAGTCTGGTCAGTCAACATGATATCAGAAAGGCCACACTTTAGAGGTATTGATCGTTGGAAGCTTTGCCAACTTTTGCATACTAATGTCAGAAATGGGTTTTGATTGGTGAATTCGATGACTTGATAACGAGCAAGATAAATGTTATAAATGGGCTCTAATTGTTGGAGGTAAATGTATTTAAGATATGAGAATTGGCTTAGATGTTTTTGATATACTTGTGCATGAAGAGAGGGTAATATAAGGTGGGGGGTTTGAACTCTGCCTGGTCCTGTGTCTAGCCACTGATATAAAGGAGTTCTGGTTATCTGATGCTGTTCCCCCAAAGGGAAAAAGAATCCTGCTATGGGGGTGCCTGGGTGGCTCAGTGAATTAAAAGCCTCTGCCTTCGGCTTGGGTCATGATCTTGGGGTCCTGGGATCGAGCCCCACATCGGGCTCTCTGCTCAGCGGGGAGCCTGGTTCTTCCTCTCTCTGTGCCTGCCTCTCTGCCTACTTCTGTCTGTCAAATAAATAAATAAAATCTTAAAAAAAAGAATCCTGCTATGGAATGTTGTTGTGATGGCCTTCAGTGAAACTTTCATGAAAAGCCATGTATGGAATATGTAAAGAGACCTGGGATCTATTGAGCTTACCAAACCGGTTGTAGGAATTATTTTTGTTCCTGCTTGCTAAGGAATGCTGGTTTAATAAATGTGGCAGAAATTGATCTGAGACTCGCTTTCCTGGTAACCTAGCAGCAGGGTTCTGGAACAGTAGCTCATTCTCCAGCAACTACCAAAATTCACATCATTTTGTTGGGTTCTATCAGCCAGGAAAGAGAAAGGAAGAGATGGCGCTATCAAGGTCAGTAGGGAGGAGTTTCATAAAGGCCCTTTCCAGAGCTGTGGGACAGAGGGAGGGACATCAGTGAGGGATAGTGAAATACCTTGAGGCTAGTATCAACAAGAAGTTGTTTCTTCTAGGCCTGGAGGAGCAAGGGGAGGGTCGGTAGGAGGAGCGGAGAGAGTGAGCTATGGAGACCACTACCTGGAGAGGTGAATGGAAAATAACCAGCACAGCTGTTAACTCAGATATGATTAAATGTCATCTCAGTAGTTTCATTTAAGACTTTCTTATCAACCTCAGGAAAGGAGTAATAAGTAGCACAATGGTTAGGGACATGCATCTGGTGTCAGACTGTCTAGGTTTAAATCCCAGCTATGTCACTTTACGGAATCTCTTTGTGTCTCAATTTTCCCATCTCAAAAATGGAAACTTACTTCTTGCTTACCATAAGTAAACCCTTAGAGCAGTGTCTGACATGACACATGACGAGTGTCTCATAACTTTTACCTATTTTCTTTGGTCTCATGCATTTTTATTTTATTAAAAATAATACACACACATATCAAGTTATAATGTCTCAGCCATTTTTCCAGATTTTAAGGTATATTAGCATTGGGTAGACCTATCCCTATTGGGTAGAAGTGAGTAGGTTTTTGTCTGTCCTGTATCTCTTTGGGGAACCAACTCTCCTCCATTTGTAGGGCAGCCATTATGGTTTAGGTTAGTCTGTCCTTTGCCCAACAAATGCTCATATACACCCTTCCAGGGGACTGATACATGAACTAAACTAAGATTGCTAGATACCTCCTTTTGAGTAGTCTTGGAACTACTATTATTATACTGAGTCCTCTTTACTGGGATGGTTAGTCGTAAGGATGAGCTACACCTAGAATTGTTGATAGCCATCTTTCCATTTCTCCTTTAACAGCAAAGAGTGAAGTAAGACAGAAAATGGAGAACTTACCAGTCACATGAACCAAGAATTCCCTCATCTTCTTCTAGTTAGGATTGGATGTTTCTTATTTTCAACCAAATATCCTAACTTCAAAATTCTATATTTCATGATTTAATATTATCAAAGCTTTTTATTTTCTAGCTACGGGATTAGGCATGAGATTGGGCCTCCTGTCAGAATTCAAATCTGGGAATTGAAATCTGTAAACATTAAAATTACAACATGAGAACCAATCTGGAAGATTATTGTGATGCCATTAATTCCTTTAAAAAAAATTGCAGGCTAACAATTTTTAGTTAATACCATGTGAGGCATGTTAGAAACTGTATGAATTAGCTCATTTGATTTTCACAAAAATGCTATGAGGTAGATGCTGCTACTGCTCTGTTTACTAGTTAGGACACTCGGACCCCAAGAGATTAAAACCAACCCTGGGCCCCTCAGCTGTTCTGCAAGTCTGTTAGGGCAGTGCAATGGACTCCCCCAAATTCATAAATTCATATGTCAAAACCCTGACTCTCAATGTGATGGTATTAGGAGGTGGAGCCTTTGGGAAGTGATTAGGGCATGAGGGTACCATTCTCATGAATGGGTTTAAGGCTCTATAAAAGAGATCTCAGAGAGCCCTTTTGCTTCTGCCATGTGAATACACAAAAAGGAGTTGGTAATACAGAATAGGGCTCTCCCCGGAACCCTGATTCAGACTTCCAGCCTCCAGAACCATAAAAAAATAAATTTCTGTCATCTGTAAGTCACCCTGTCTATGGTACTTTGTTATAGCAGCCTGAACTAAGACAGACAGGGACGTGCGCTAAAAGATTACATCGCACAGGTCATGTTTATTGACATGGAAATATACCCAGTACATACCGTTGAGAAAAACTTAGATGACAAAATGTATGAAGTGGAAGAATCTTGTTGATATAAAATAGTGTTTTTTACATTTACATACTTACATATTTTCATAAAGTGATATCTAAACAAACTTATGTATATATTATAAAATTCATGTTTTGTATTTACATATTTTCTATAAAGATATAGCTAGCAAAATGATCACTAATACATTATATTTTATATATGTAGAGACATGATTATAACATTTATATAAAACATATGTATTTCTGAGAGATGTCTGGAAAAATGCTCACCAATAGACCTGGTTTGATGGATGCCATGTTATTTTTTTTTTTTAATTTTTTAAAAATTTATTTATTTGTCAGAGAGAGGGAGAGAGAGCGAGCGAGCACAGGCAGACAGAGTGGCAGGCAGAGGCAGAGGGAGAAGCAGGCTCCCTGCTGAGCAAGGAGCCTGATGTGGGACTCGATCCCAGGATCCTGGGATCATGACCTGAGCCGAAGGCAGCTGCTTAACCAACTGAGCCACCCAGGCATCCCGATGCCATGTTATTTTAAGCTGCCTTTTCCATATGTTTTGTTTTGTTTGAATTTTTTTTTTTACAATGAATGTGTATTACTTTTATAAAAATAGTGCAGCTTAAAAGTACTGATAACTCCCCAAAGACTAATAAATCCATCATAAATAGCACAACACAGAAAAGGAGAAATAAAATACAAATGATTAGAATTCTGACATAGCAATCAATGTGTTCCCTTAGTCAATCATTTATTCAATAAATTTTCATGGGCAAAGGATATTGTCCTTTTTGGGAGGTACCTGGGGTAAAATGGTGAACAAAGTAGATACAGTCTCTAATATTAATGTGGAAGTTGCCTTTGAGAACAAGTTTCAAAACCCTCATGGAATCTGTCACAAACAAACATGTAGTTCCATGTCATGGGTGTGATTGGGTATGGGTATTGGGTGGGGGGAAATGGAAGTAAGCATAATCACAGGGAAGCCCATTCCTCAAAGCATTCCCTATTCTTTGCTGACATCCACGAGCAGGCAGCTTCTGGAATACTCTCATGAATGAGGCTAAATGCGGTCAGGCACTAGTAAGGACTTTATATAGGTCACCATCTTCTTTCTCAGAGGCCTACTTCTGAAAATCTCTGAATATGTGACAGTTTATAATTTATGCTCAGAGGTAGTGACTTATGTAAGGCTAGCCTATGAGTGCACATTCACGTACACACACACACACACACATACACGTGCACTATTTCTTTACAACTTCCATCAAGAGCATTTACCAAACACATTGCAGAATTCAAAGTAAACAATGGGGACACTTCATTTCCAAAGGGAGAAAGGAAACATGGTTAAGAAAGCTTGAGATGTGATTTTCAGCTGCTTTGACCATAACCAGAAAAGCCTTGAGGTGAATTCCTTCCCCGTCTTGTGCTCAGTCCAATTATGTTTCTTTCTCACCCTTCCTCCTACATTAACCCATCCTCAGACAACGATCTGGAAATAAACTGCTGCTTGGACCTGACAGGCGGACTTGTCTGATGAAGAACACACTCTGGAATCGTGCTCCTGATGCTGGACTGGAGAGGATTTCTGAGAACCTGGAATATCTGGAAGAGCTCAGCAGCACTCCAGGAACTGTGAGTCCCTCTGTGAGCTTACATGCCACTGTGCTTACAATCTAACTCATTTAAAAAAGGCTTTATAGCAAGACCCTCCTGGGTAGCAAGGAGAGCTTCTCTACCTTAAGGCTGATCCTGGCTTGCCAGTCTCAGGCCTGTTGAAATGATTCTTAGGAGAGAGAGCAGTGGTCTCTAAGATATTGTCACATGTAAGATTAAAGATTTTTTAAAAGTAATTAAATAGGATCGTTCAGAAAATGACAGTTGTCTCCCTTTGCCCAAGAAAATCTGACTTCCAGGAATTTTTTATTTTTATTAGGAACTGTCCAACTTTTGAGTACCACAATATTTACTATGAGATTTACATGTACTATGAGATTTGTATTCCCCTAAAAGAGTATTAAGGGACAGAAATCAGAATTTCATTCAAGGAGTTAGGCTGGATGGTCTCTAAGGTCATTCCAGGTCTCACAGTCTGTGATGAAGTAAGGCTGCTGGAGAAGCGGGTTTGAGATTTTATTACATAATCTGAGGGATGGAGGGTATTGATAGCACTGTACGGAAGGGGGTGTCTAGGATGGTAACAAGGCACTTACTCTTCTCCACTTGGTGGGCTAGGTAGTAGGAAGATAAATTGTGCTTGATGGCTCATACACCTTCTTTGCCTTTCCCTCATTTTTATCACATGATAAAACAAGGATTAAAATATTAAGAGCTTACCTGTAGTTATCACATATTATCCACAAATATGGATTCAGAGTTAGTGCAAAACTGTCCAAGACCTGAGAATCAAAATTCCATTACTGGGAGTCACATAAATTTATAAATATAGAACAGAGGGCTATAAGAAAAAAATGAGGGCATCACAAGCAGAGGAAATAAGCCCGTGCATAAGGGCAAAGAGGGGTTGAGCAGCCCGCTTCTTAGGTACCTGTTGGTAGCTGAGCATGGCTAGACCAAAGCTGAGCATGGCTAGACCATACTATATTATGGTGGGGGAGGAGGCAAGACAAGAAGAAGTGGTGTAGAATGGGAGGCCTAGAATGGGACTTGGGGAAGTCCAGCAGAAGCTAGGGGGTATTTTAGTTACCATCCGGAGACATAATCAGACCTCCTGGTAAAATAAGGAAGCTGGTAGTTTGGATTAGGATCTCTTTGTACCTTATAAATTTGAGTGCACCGGTCCTATCCCCATACATGTCTATTGCTATGACTTGGCTTGAGCAATTCGGTCAAGTACAACCATGAGATCCTCTTTGGTAAGTAACAGTGGCTACTAGTATTTAGAAGTGGTCAGAGTTCATTACACCCTTCACCTCTCAACCTATCAAGTTATAAAGAAAGTAAACTTTAGATCAAATGCTGTCATGCATACAGACATCCACTAAACAACCTTCTACTAACAAGCAGATATGAAATGATTCATATTATCTGTTCTGTACACTTAGTGATTTCTGAGCTCTCTGTTCTTTTGTGTGTTCTGATGAGACTGAGCATTAAATATTTACTCAAGGCAAATATGACAATATTCTAAAGGCAAAAGTCAGTTAGATTTATAAGCAGCATCAGCCAACCAGACTCTTAACTATGTGACTGGACTCACTTCTGTTATAAAATCAATCTTTGAGAGCCACTAGATTCTCACATTTATTTGAGGGCTGAAATAGATGTCAATTAGTCTAGCCAATTCCTACATTTTTATTTCATAGGAGGACTCTATTTTGAATAACTTATCTGATTAACAGCCTACAGATTTTCACCAAAATTTTCCCCTCGAACTTATTATATGAATTAACCAAACCTTCAGTATCAATTGGAGATTATGATACCAAAAGTCTTGTAGTAGTAACCTCAGGAGTATAGATAGTTCTGATTAAATCCTGGCTGATCAGACCTGGTGTGTGACTTCCTTGTTAGGACAATAAACTATTTCTAGAATGTTGCTTAAACTAAGATGTGAAGAATAGCACATACGTGATCATAGTTGGCTAAATATCACATTTGTGCTAAAATATTTTAGGTTATGGTGTTCATAACACCTGCTATGATGGACTGCATGTTTGTGTGTCTCCCTCCCCATCCCCGACCCCCTGCAAATTAATATGTTGAAACCATAATCTTCACTGTGTTGGCATTTGGAGTTTAAGTCATGAGGGTGGAGCCCCCAAGAGGAGATTAGAGCTCTTATAAGAAAAGGCCAGAGAGCTACCTAGCTTTCTCTGTCATGTGAGAACACAGCCATAAGCTCACCATCAGTAAGCCAGAAAAGGGGCACTCATCCAAGAACTTGACCATGCTGGCACCCTGATCTCAGACTTCCAGCCTCCAGAATCATGAGAAATAAATGTTGGTTATTTAAGCCATCCAGCTGATGCTATTTTGTTATAGCAGCCCAACCTGACTAGGACATTTGCTCTGGTTTACATCATAGCTTACCTGCTGATGGAAGCCTCTCTGAGATTCTCCCCATCCCTGGCTGACTGACATGGACCCATATATAACATGAAAAGTGATATGTTCCTGGAGCCCCCTGAAAACGATGAGGACACTTCCATTGAGCCCATCAAAACAGTCTTGTTACTTTGCATTCACACTGATTAACTCATTTATATTCTATAGGAGGAAAGCTTCGGCTTGGTAAAATGGTCCAAAATCCAATATGTCAGAGTGCAGCACATATTTAATTACATAATTTGATTAATAGTGCTTTAGAGAGCACACTTGACATTTACCTAGGAAATCTGATTCCTTTGGGAACTGTTTACCACTAAGAGAGAAATATAAATTTATATTATCTTCCAAAACCAAAATTGCCTTTCCTTCAATAAACAAATCATGTGAGTTTTAGTCATTTAAAAAAATTGAGATTTAATGAGTATTTGTGTACTGTTACCCAACAAAGCCCGATAAAATGCAAGATGACCATTCACTACTATAAGATAAAATGGCAACTTTTGGTGTAGGGCAACATTGCAATGATTTTTTTTTTTTTAGGAACTTCCATTGATGACTATGTTTAAAAGGCTGCTTTTAAAAGATGTGAGTAGCTTAGACTATATACCAAATCTTTTTTTCTTTATTTTCTCATAAGGCTAGTTTTGGGTTTATTTTGTTACATTTGTGGTGAAATGTGATAGTAGAACATATACATTCAACTTCAATGTCACAAAAATAGCTTTTGTCTTACTAGAGTTTACCAGTGAAGTCCCACACCTCTCCATGCATTAGTTCTGCTATGTTAAGTCACTGAATAGATAGATCATCATTGCCTTTCCAGGTAGTCCTCAGAATATCCCCTTTATCACTGATGGAAGAAGGAAAACAATCATGTGGTGAAACTCATTACCAAATGAGACCCTAGTTACATGTGGAGGGTTCTGCTGAGCAATTTGATGTGAGGCTGAGGTAGCGTAGAAGTAGGTTGCCAGATAAAATGCAGGATTCTCAGTTTAATCTGAGATTCAGATAAACAAATCATTGTTTTAGTATTAGCACATATCCATATGAGTATATGTGGAACACACACTAAAATATTATTCCTTATTTACCTGAAACTCAAATTTAATGGAGTATTCTGAATTTTTGTTTGTAAAATTTGGCAACTCTAGGAAGGAGGTGGGGGATATGGGAAATCTATATTTCAAATTCTATCTTTATCTGCATATTGAATATTATTTGAAAAGAAGTTGTGATTTTTTTTTTGAAGATTTATTTATTTGAAAGAGAGAGAGCAAGTGGGGGAAGGAGCAGAGGAAGAGAATACTCAAGCAGGCTCTTTGCTGAGTGCAGAGCCCAGTGCAGAGCTGGATCCCAAAACCCTGAGATCATGACCTGAACTGAAACCAAGAGTTGAAGGCTTAACTGACTGAGCCACACAGGCGCCCCAAGAAGTTGTGATCTTAAATGGAACCTTCTTCAGGAAATAATTTTGAACTGAGATTTAGAAGGTTTTTGTCCCCCCTAAAACCTGTAAGTGAAAGTACTGAGAATTGCATAGTTTATTGTTTGAAAATGAGTAACTCAGGGGCAGTAGAGGGGGAAAATGGGGATGGACATTAATGCTGTGTCATTGGTTATTTGTATAGTTTGTCGATTGGCATGCAGCTTGAACTCTGGGAAGCTCTAGGTTACCAACTAAAAGATAGATTTAAAATCAGATGAGCGTGAGTCCAGCTACAAAAATTTTATGTGACTTTGGGTGTTATAATCTTCCTTAAGATAGTGAAGGGAATATAGCAACAGTAATCCTGTTCTAAGGAGTAAATCAAATAATACCTGTAAAATTTAAAATCAAATAATGCTGTAAAATTTTCAGCACAATTCTTGACATCTACAAAGTACTCAAGAAATGGTAGCATTGTTCTCTTACAGCTTTTCAAAATCAGATGTGTTTTGCACTAAGTTGGATTTTTTAAAAAGCTTTATTTATTTTAGAGAAAGAGAGAGAGAGCACGACCAAGAGGGGCAGAGGGAGAAAGAATCTCAAGCAGACTCCACGCTGAGCATGGAGCCCAAAGTAGGGTTTGATCTCACGACCCTGAGATCATGTCCTGAGCCAAAACTAAGAGTCAATCCTTAATTGATCGAGCCACCCAGCCACCCTGGATATTTTTTTTTCTTAAAAACAAATAAACAGGAGAAAACCTCAGATCTACTAAGTTCATTTCAAGAAGAATATTTAATTGCTATATAAATTGGACTGAAGAATAGGAACCAAGGAAGTATGTATTATTTTTAGAGAAGGAAGATCATGAATAATTTTGTTGATTTTTCTTTCCATTAAAAAATTTCCTCCCTCTTTTTTTGTTAGAGCTTCTGGGATTATTACCTAAGCCTCCTTTTAATATTTCAGTATATATCATCAACAAAATTCATTTTTTATTTGATAAAAAGCGGGATTTATATCATTAGTAATAATGATAATCTAAAGGCCTATGGTGTTTCAATATAGAAGTATTAAGTGAATATTCAATAGAAGAATTCCCAAGTGTTCAGAAACCTTTAAAGATTTTATTTACACTAATATTATAATAGGTTAAAGTTATTTTGTAGTTATTTTAACCTTATTTTTAATATTTTTAATAATTAATATAATTATAAAATAGTTATTTTAATATTTTAAATAATTATTTAAAGAGTATTACTTTCTAAACTGATATGGAAATATGTATGATTGTGATATGTGATGGTTGTAGTTAACCATGACATAGATAAACTTGTGATACAACTGACATGCCATACTTATGCTTTTTCCCTTGAGTAAATCAAGTTGCAATAACCTAGTGAACAGAAGTTTCAGAATCTCTAGGGATTGGATTGCCTTTCTCAAGGTGGTACCCTTTGGTTCTGATGAATACGCCTGGTCAAGTTGACTAAATCACCATTCTGATTTTTTAGATGAGATTACTCCCTTCATCTTTTTTATGGAAAGAAGTATTTCAGTGACTCAGAAGAGGTCAAGTTCTCTTCTAGTCCTTAAGGGATTTTTGTTACCTAATTGACAGGGTAGAGGTTTATGGAAATATTTTCACTTAATAGGAAATGACAATTATTCATTCACTCATTCTTCATTTAATAGGAAGTGACTATCATTCAATATTGTGTTCATCTTTTCATGAATATGGACACAATATTTGCTCTTAAACAATTCACGGTTAGAGGGAGTTGGACCACCAGAGTGTAAAGTGTGGTTGGAAACAAGTGCATATTTGCAAGACCTGGGGAGATCAAGGAAAAGATCAGGGAAATCTGAAAGGTCAGGCTTGAGGTGGGGCCTGGAAGTGAGAATAGGCCTGAGTCCCAAGGACTTGTCAACAGCAGCTAGTTTCAGAAGTAAAAGAAGAACTGGAAGAGATGGAGGGATCGCTTTGGAAAAATAACCAATTTAGGAGCTCTAAATAGATGACTAATTAGGGTAAATTTTGCCTAGACCAACAAAGTTAGAATTTTTGGACTTGGATAAAATAAATGCATTCTTTTTCAATTGACTAGAAATAATAATAGCAAATTTCTCAGCATTTAATATGTACCTGTACTGTGCTTAAGCTCTGCATATATTATCTCATTTGATCCCCACTACAACTTTTTAAAGTATAATTGTTCTTATTTTGCAAAAGGAGGTCAAGGCTCCGAGGAGTTAAGGACCAGAGTCAAGGTTGAAACCTGTTTGTCTCCTTGGTCTGTAGTCTGCTTTGACCACTTTTGTATACTGCTTCTCTGTGTTCAAGGGATGGGTGCTTGATATTCTTTTCTTTGTACTAAGAAGGCAGAGTAAGAGAGAGTCAATTATATGGTTTCGCTTACTTGTGGAGCACAAGGAATAACATGGAGGTCAGGGGGAGATGGAGAGGAGAGGGGAGTTGGGGGAAATTGCAGGGGGAGATGAACCATGAGAGACTGTGGACTCTGAGAGACAGACTGAGGGTTTTGGAGGGGAGGGGGCTAGGGGCTTGGGTGAGACTGGTGGTGGGTATTGTGGAGGGCACGTATTACATGGAGCACTGGGTGTGGTGCATAAACAATGAGTTCTGGAACACTGAAAAGAAATTAAAAAAGAATTCAAAAAAGAAGGCAAAGTAAATTGAAGAAATCAACAGAGGTTCTTAAAAATTGAATTATCAGTGTGACCTTCTATGCTACTTCACCCACACATGAAGAAAATATATGCACTCACACACTTACACAAAGCAGGCACATAAATTATTTATCCTGATTCCCTATTTTAATGGAATTATCCAGTACAGAGGAGACAAAGCAATAGCAATTCAAATACTTGCCCATTAGCAGATCCCCAGAAAATAGAATTTGTTTGAAGAACTAAAGTAGAAATAGTTGTCGATACAACTCATTTTTTAATACCTTGCTGTTTTTAGGTTTTTCCCCTTTTTTCTTATCTGAGAAGGAAATTGAAAGCATTGTTTTTAAATGCATTCGATGATGAGGTCCATCTCTTAGTGGACCAATGTTCTAAAGACTTCAGGATGGCAGACTCTGTGATAAAAATAAGAAAGCAGGGAAGAAAATGGAAACTTAGGCAAATGTGCAGCCAAGTGAATGTCAAGACCCAGAAATGAGGATAGTTTTCTGGATTCATATTTTTGCTCCTCAAACTCTATCGTGAGCCTCCGTGAGAAAAATCCCTTCTTCGGGTGACAGTTTTAGAATAATCTTGAGTATTTCCACCAGAGGGCAGTAATATCCTCTACTGTGTCTTTGGCGATGGTGCATGAAGTCCTTAGTCCGATGAAACTGAGAGTGATTAACGTGTCTACACTTGAACAACAGGTTGGATTTGATACCAAAGCTCAACAGAAGACAGAGTAGCGACAAATGTTTTAAATCAAAGTTACAAATAGGATGATTGGGATGGTATCCAGAACTCTCAGTACAGTTAATCCTGGAGTTGCCATCAACAGCCTTCAGTGAGACTTGTAAATTGGCAAAATCTTTGTGCCCCAGGGAACAATAAAGAGATAATCTTTCAGACCAGGAAAAGAAATAAGGGTATGACATTCCTTTTGGAGAGCTCAATGTCCAAATTACTTTGTCCTGTGGCTCTTGTCTTCTCTAATTGCACTTGTCTCTCATTCCACTGCTGCACTGGCTTGATGGAATTAGACACTAAGATGGAACCTGAGGTGCAAAATGTTTGTTAGGGATCAACACCTGTGTAACGAAGGAGAAAGCAAAACTAGGCAGAGCATGAAGTTGAACTGTGATGTAGGCCTGACCAAGCCTTGACCACCTGTCCAGGAGATCTAGGTGTAAGGATTACTCTTCAGTGTCCTGTGTTACACCGACCTGACCAGCTCTTCATACCACCCCTCATCACTCCATCATGAATGTGTGCTGTACCAGAAGGGCTGAGTAAGACCCTGAGGGAGCTGTGAAGAGGAGGGTGTGGGCGTAACCTCAAAGGGGCCTTGCTATGGCCTGAATGTGTGCCCCCATTCATATGCTAAAGCCCCAGCTTCCAAAGTGCTGGTGTTTGGAGGTGGAACCTTGGAGGAGTGATAAAGTTTAGATGAGAGCTGGAGGGTGAGGATCTCTTGATGGGATTATAGAAGGAGACAAGAGCTCTCTATTGCTCTGCTGATACAGTGTTCTGCAAAGGGCTCTCTACCAGTACCCCGATCTTGGTCTTCCTCGCTTTCAGAATTGTCAGAAATAAATGTTTGTTCCATAAACTACCTAGTCTATGGTAATTTGTTATGGTAACCTGAACTAAGATAAGCCTTTTCCTATTATGACAGATAAATTCAGTTTTAGGATGTCAGATAAAGTTGGTAAATGGGTGGAATTCCTTCTTGTCATTCTAAAAGATGGCTTGTTGGATACAAGTTTTCCAAACAGTTTTGTCCTATGATCATGATGGATATCCTTTTTGGAAAGATTACGTAGTTAAAAGAATGACCTAGGCCAACCTGCTCATTCTACAGGTTGAGATTCTCATTCTCATGCTCATTCTACATATATGGGATGTGAAGACTAGGTGTGTTAAGTTAACTTGCTAAAAATTACGCAAGTAAGTTAGTAGCAGAGCTGGAATTCAGATCTCATTCTTGTACTTAATCCAGTATTCAATCTACTTTGGCACCATGTGCCAATCCTGCCATCCACTATTGCCAGGTGTCTCCTGTAATTAGGAAGCTACTAACATCTGTAGAATAATAAATGCTGATGTTATCAAACACATCAATTTCTGATTAATAGTAATATTTTTGTTAATAGTAATTTGGTCTCAAATTTTTTCTCACCTAATTTCTCTTGCTCACTATATTCTCTTCAGTTTGCTGCCATTAACTGAATGTTTGTGCTCTACCCCCCAAATTCATATGTTAAGTCCTAACCATCAGTATGTTGGTATTTGGAGGTGGAGCCTTTGGGAGGTGTTTAGGTCATGTGGGAAGAAACCTCATGAATAGGATTGGGGTCCTGACCCAGAGAGCTCCTTGCCTCTTCTGCAGTGTGAGAACACAGTGAGGAGATGGTCATCTGTGAATAAGGAAACAGGCCCTCACTGGGCCTCGAATCTGCTGGCCTCTTGGTCTGGGACTTCTGACCCTCCAGAACTGTGAGAGAGAAATAGATGTTTGTTGTTTAAGCCCTCCAGCCTGTGCTATGTTGGTATAGCAAGGACCTCGAATGGACTATGGCATCTGAAATTGTCCATTCTCTCAGCAGTTGATGGATGACTCAACAGATTCTGCTAGCTGTCCATACCTTTCTTTCAAGGCCAAGTTCAAATACTATCTCCATTCTGTTTGGTTGAATTTTCCTTCACCTGGTGAGGAAGGAAGTATCAGGCGATGCAAGTTTTTTCCTGATTGAAAGCCAACTGAGAGTAGATTTAATGGAATTCTGCAAGCATGGCGTTAGTGGGGGAGGCAAATGAGAGAAAAATAGAAGAGAGAAGCTAGGAAGTTAGATAGCAGAGGAAAATTGGAGTTGTGCCTCCAGCCTGTCCTGATTAAAAGAATTAATCCTTACCTACAGTAATAATTATTATATTATACACTGTATCTATATTACTACACTTTAATCATTGTAGCCACCAGGTGAGGTGGGGCACCATTGTCCCAGGTTACAGATGGGATAACTGAGACCAGGGTACTTTCCATAGTTTGAGCAAAGTCAAACGGGACCAACCTTCCTTCCATTCTTTCTTACTTCTTTACTTCTTTCTCATTTCCTTCTGTTTATTTATTCAATCTTTTTTTTTTTAAAGGGTTCAATATATTTTTAAAGATTTTATTTATTTATTTGTCAGAGAGAGGGAGAGAGAGAGCAAGCACAGGCAGACAGAGGAAGTGGGAGAAGCAGGCTCCCTGCTGAGCAAGGAGCCCGACGTGGGACTCGATCCCAGGATGCTGAGATCATGACCTGAGCCGAAGGCAGCCGCCTAACCAACTGAGCCACCCAGGCGTCCCTATTTATTCAATCTTTTAACACATACCCATTGCTATTATGTGCAAATGCTGTTTGTTTTTGTAAGTCTACCCTGACTAGTACAAAAAGTATTAGTCAGAGTCTGTCCTTGTGACTTAATACATTGAAAAAAAACCCCACAAAACTGGTTTTCTTCTAGTATGAAAAACGTATTTGAAATGGAGCAATCGTGGCAGTGGGACTTTGTGAGAGCTCATTGTAGGACTCAGCATTGTAACACACTTCTGTTATATGTTTACATATATTATTGGGTTAGCTTATTTATTTTAACTTTATGCTTTTCTTTTATTGTAGTATGCACAGTACTTTGGGCTTCTCATTTGTAATCATTTATATCTATCTATTTTTGCTGTCTCTTTATTGTTTTAGAATTTCTTTTAGTCTGGTAACCTGTTTAATTTCTCCTAAAATGTTTCTTTAATCTTTCTTTATACTTTATTTAGAGTTCTTACTTATAAGTTAGCCATTTTAAGTACTTCTTACAACTTTTGAAACTTTGATTAAGTGAACATTCAGTGATGCCTACAATTTTTGATTAAATACATAAACATTCTGAAACTTACATTTTTAATAAGCTCTTTAGTGTGTATTAAGTTCAAAATCAGTGATGCACACTTAACACTATATGCTTAGGACTTTCCCAAATTGATTTAAAACTATTAAGCCAATGCATACTCAGAAATGCATTCATTTTTTAAAAAAGATTTTATTTATTTGATAGACAGAGATCACAAGTAGGCAGAGAGTCAGGCGGTCGGGGGGCAGGCTCCCTGCTGAGCAGAGAGCCCTATGTGGTGCTTGATCCCAGGACCCTGGGATCATAACCTGAGCTGAAGGCAGAGGCTTTAACCCACTAAGCCACCCAGGCGCCCCAACATTCATTTTTTTTTAAACCTCAGGTTTATAATTTTTAGAAGTGTCTTTCTTATTATCACTAATTATTTGACTTTCACTGGTAAATGTGATTATTTGAAAATTCACTGAGCTGGATTTTGGGAAAATATAGGGTTTGGATTTCTTTTTCTTTGTCTTCTTTCTTTCTTTCTTTCTTTCTTTCTTTTAGGTAGTTCTTCAACAGTCCTATGATGTTATTACATTAAGAAGTAAAAGCAGATAAACTGAAAAACACTGGAAATTATATTTAATGTTACCTAACTTTCTATTCTTAAGCAAGTAGAATAAAGGATTTGCAGGTTTGGTGGATCATTTGTTAGCAGAGAGCATTTCCAGAGTGAACTTGGCGAACTCCATTGGTTCATTTAGTCATTTATTTATTCAGTCATGAATAGACTTGCATTGAGGCTGACAGCTCTGTGCTAGGCTCTGGCAATACAAAGATCAATAACACATGAGCCCAGGCCTCCAGGCATTTATGGCTGGAGCCCATGGGAGTAGATATGCAAACAGGCAAATATAATAAATAGTTAATGTCTCTGATAGAGCAAGTACAGGTGCCTTGGGCAGAGAATAAACACTTGACCCTTCTTGGGAAAAACAGGGACACTCCATATAGGATGGGTTGATAATGGGAGGGCTAATGGGACTTTTGTAGAGAGGAAAGGGCATTCATCACTGATAAAGTAGTATGAACAGTGCTGGGTTAAGACCGGGAAGCACTGGATGTTTCGGAAACTGCAAGCAATTTGGTTTGCTGGAAGTACAAGGTGAGAAGACTGGGTGCTAGGAGGGAAGGGTGGAGAGCGCGATAAGACCTTGTGGGTGATACTGAGATTGAACTTCTCCTTAGGAAGTGGCATGTTAATGTGTCTAGTTAACATCCATCACCATACATGGTTTCCTTTTCTGGTGATGAAGACTTTTAGGATCTACTCTCTTAGCAACCTTTAAATATGCAACATAGTATGATTAACTATAGTCTCTGTGCTGTCCATTATATCCCATGACTTCTTTCTTAAGTGGGTGTTTGTACCTTTTGACTCCTTTCACCCATTTCACCAATCCCCCAACCCCACCTCTGGTAAACTTCAGACTGTTCTCTATATTGATAACTTTCGGGGTTTTGTTTGTTTTTAGATTCCACATGTAAGTAAGATCATATGGTATCTGTTGTTCTCTGTCTGATTTATTTCACTTAATGCAATGCCCTCGGGTCCACATATGTTGTGGCGAATGACAAGATTTTCTTCTTTTTCTTTCTTTCTTTCTTTCTTTCTTTCTTTCTTTCTTTCTTTCTTTCTTTCTTTCTTCTTTTTTGTTGTTGAATAATAGTCCAGTATGTGTGTACATGTGTATATGTGCATGTGCACACGCACGCACGTGTGTATGTATCTTACATCATCTTTATCCATTCATCCACTGGTGGACACTTAAGTTATTTCCGTATCTTGACTATTATAAATAATGCTGCAGTGAACATGGGGGTGCATATATCTTTTCAAATTAGTTCTTTTGTTTTCTTAAATAAATACCCAGAAGTGGAATTGCTGGATCATGTGATAGTTATATTCTTAATTTTTTGAGGAAGCTCCATACTGTTTTCCCTACTGGCTGCACCAGTTTACATGTCCCCCAACAGTGCATGAGGCTTCCCTTTTGCCCATATCCTTGCCGATAGTTCTTATTTCTTGTCTTTTGGGAAATAGCCATTCAAACAGTTGTGAGTTAATCTCATTGTGGTTTTGATCTGCATTTCCCTTGGTTATGAGTGATGTTAAGAGGTTCCTCTCTGAAACATTTGAATCAATCTGAAGTTCTTTTGGAACAACTAAGAAGGATCTCTGGTAAGCAGAGGAACATAGTGGTGTGAGGCTGGGGAGAGTTCTGGTTTGGAGATACAAATTTGGGGATCATTGGGGGAGTATACATAGTAGCCAAAGCTTTAAAAATGGATGAGATGACTCTCAAATTAACATGCTGACTCATTCATTCATTCATTCATTCATCCATTCAATAACTAATTAGTGAATATTTTACACATTCCAAGAATTTCTTCATGCACCTAGAAATAAAATGAACAGAACAGGAATCCCTGAGCCTCTAGATCTTAAAGAAAAACAATATACAAAACTATGTTATGAGAGTAAATTCTATAGAATGTTAGAAGATAATAGATGATATGGAAGAAGGTAAAGTAGACCTGGATAAGTGGAATTGGGAATGCTGAGTTGGGGTAAGGTGCAGGTTGCAATGTTTACAGGATGGGTAGGTGAAGGTGATTTGAAGGAGTGGAGAGACAGCAAGTACTTAAGTGGGTGAAGAGCATCCCAAACAAAAGGAACAGGTGATGCAAGAGTTTAGGGCAGGGATGTGTACAAGAATCAGCAAGTAGACCAGTGTGGCTTGAGTGGAGTGAGTAAGAATGATAGCAGATGATGCCAGAGTATTTTGGTTGGGGAAAGCGTTTAGATCAAAGTCCTAGGTTGGCCAAGGACTTTGACCTTTACTCTAAGTCAAATGTCATGTCATTGGAGATTTTAAGTAGAGAGCAGTAATCTGACTTAATGTCTTAAAAGGATCATGCTGGCTACTTTGTTGAGAACATCTATTGTAGTAGGGCAAGTGTTGAAGCCGGAATACTGGTTAGGAGGCTATTTCAGAGTTCCAAGTGACTATATTTTGAAGGCAGAGCCAACAGAACTTGTTGCTGGATTGGTAACCTTTAAGAGAAAAGGGAGGATTCAAAGATGACCCCAGGTTTAAACAACATTAGCATCAAGAAGGGTGGAGTTACCATGTGCTGAAATGAAGCAGTATTTTTATTTTTTGTTTTTTAGCTTTGGGATTTCTTTTGTGTGGGGGGAGGAGGGAGTAGGGAGAGATCAAGCATTTTTTGGACTTGGTAAGTTTGAAGTGTGGTTTCCACACCCAAATGCAAATTGCAAATATAGTTGAAGGTAGTTGGATTATTTGAGTTTGGAGTCGGGAAAGAAGACTGTTCTGTAGTTATGAATTTGGAAGTTATCAATATATATAGATGGTATTTATTTATATTTATTTTTATTTTTGAGAGAGAGATAGAAAACCTGAGCAAGGGAGGGGCAAAGAGAGAGAGAGAGAGAGAGATAGAGAGAGAGAGAGTGTGTGACTCTTAAGCAGGATCCATGCTCAGGGCAGAGCCTGAGGTGGGACTTGATCTCCTGACCCTGAGATCATGACCTTGGCCAAAACTAAGAGCTGGACACATAACCGACTGAGACACCCAGGTGTCCCCATTGTTACATTGATGGTGTTTAAAGCTAAGAGAATGGAGGAGGCCCCTCAAGGAGAAATTATGGATTGAGAATCAAAGAGGGCTGACGCATGAGTCCTAGGGTGCCTAAGAGCAAGAGTTCAAGGAGAAGGGTAAAACAGCAAAGGAGATTGAGAAGCTGTGACCAGTGAGATAAAAGGAAAGCCAAGAAAGTGTGGGTCTTGGAAGCTGAGTGATGGAAGCATAAAAAAGAGGAGGAAGTGATTATGTCAATTGCTGACAGGTCAGTTACCTTAAGAACAGAAATAGAGGCTCCCAGACTTTCTTGGTTCACATCATCTGTGTCACATCACATTAGTGTCTCAGTACATTTTTACGGCTGTCCTAGGCCAAAAGAAGTACCTAACCGTTTGTTTACTAAGTGGTCTTGCCCAGACAACTTCATAAAGATTTGTGTCCTGTTAATTAGTAGCCATTTGAAAATCTATTACACAAAAAAGAACAAAACCTGATGTTTAATTTCATTCATAAATAACCACAGTTGCTTTCTAATGGGATGTGTGTACTTGTTGGGCACTGCACAACTTTTAAATCTTGGGCTCTTTTTGGCCACCACCTCATTCAGGTCCTGTCCACATTGATTTTTGTAGTCTTTACCTTTTTTTAGAGAGAGGGAGTATGTGCAAGGTAGAGGAAGGGACAGAGGGAGAGGGAGAGAGAGAATCTTTTTTTTTAAGATTTTATTTATTTGACAGAGAGAGATCACAAGTAGGCAGAGAGGCAGGCAGAGAGAAGGAGAGAGAGAGAGGAGGAAGCAGGCTCCCTGCCTAGCAGAGAGCCCGATGCAGGACTCGATCCCAGGAACCTGAGATCATGACCTGAGCTGAAGGCAGAGGCTTAACCCACTGAGCCATGCAGGCACCCGGGAGAGAGAGAATCTTAAGCAGGCTCCATGCCCAGCCCAGACCTGACATGGGTTTGATCCCAGGACCCTGAGCTCATGACCCGACCCGAAATCAAGAGTTGGAAGCTTAACTGACCAAGCCACCCAGGCTTTTTACTTTTTGTCATAGCAAACACCAAAACCCAGTTTTGCAAAGATAGGACATCATTGAAAGGAACACAGTGTGATCTAACCTTGAAACTGTGAACTAACTTAAGCTGGTAGTTTGTGTAGTATTTGACAGACATGTTTCCCTTGAAATTTTAAAATACCTTGTGAGGCCTTCTCAGTTTTTTTGTGGTGCTTTAGGGAGCCTTGGACCACAATAGGAGAACTGAAATACTAAAAAATGACCACTGACTTTTCCAGTGGGAGTCATAGACTGGGAGATCATATATTTTATTGTCCAATGAGGGATAACACATGTGAATGTGAAAAAGGACATTATCATTGTTATATTGTGACAACTGGAGCAAACTCAGGTTGTTCAGGGGAAATGGTACTGTTAGTTACCTAGTAAGTTAGGTGGAACAGTAGAGTGAAACCCTGATTTGAGTGGCCTTAAGAAAGAATAGGAGAAGAGGTGTTGGAGATAGTGAGTACTGAGGAAAACAGAGCTGAGAACATAGCCCAGTGTTCATGAAGCTGTTGGAGGAAGAAAGAAGAAAATGCTAAGAGGAGTGAAGCAGGAGACCAACCAAAGAAGGAGCAAATTGCAGAGGGGCCATGTTTAATGATATCAAATACAAAAGGTAAGCAAATAAAACATCTGGAATCTATACACTTGGTATGCAAGCAAGATCCCAGAACAGTTTTCGTGAATCTGTGGGAGGTAAGCCGGTTTTCAGTGGATTAAGGCATGTCAAGGAAGAATGAAAAAGAATAGTGAAGTAGATACCACTTTTTGGAAGAGATAGCTGGGCCAATCACTAAAGGAGGCTGCATACAAGAGGGCTGAATTATTTTATTTATTTATTTTTTGAATTTTAGAATGCGAGAGATTTGAGCATTACCTAACAGTCTTGTTTTTGAACATTTGGTATGATGTGATCTCTCCTCTTTGTAATTGCTTTATAGCTTTTGTAAGTGCTAATGATCAGTGATTTTATTGCACTGGGAAGAAAGCCTCAGAAACATTTCAGGGTCCATTTAAACTCTCATCTCTTCCCCAGTGTGTTCAGAAATCCTCTGAGAGTTATAGTTCATTCTTTTTGAAACTTGATCATTTTTGGTTTTGTATCTGGGACTTGGTTGATCTCTTATCTTTAGGGTGTATATTCTGGGCTTCCTAATAACTGCAAAATTCCTGAACTGGGACCCTCCCAGTACATATCAGGCATGCTCTAACCTCCTACCCTTGCATGGGTTGTTTCCACAGACTCCATCCATCCTTGCTTCAGATCTGTGTTCAAACGTTTCCTTCTTTACCCATCAACACAGAGTTAACATTTTTTTAAAATCGTTCCTCTTCTCCCACACCTCAGCCTATGGTAAGCACCATTCTATTCTCTCTTACTATGAGTTTGGCTTTTTTTTCCCCCCTAAGATTTCATTTATTTTTGTGACACAGAGAGAGATCACAAGTAGACAGAGAGGCAGAGAGAGGAGGGGAAGCAGGCTCCCCTCCCTGCTGAGCAGAGAGCCCAATGTGGGGCTCAATCCCAGGACCCTGAGATCATGACCTGAGCTGAAGGCAGAGGCTTAACCCATTGAGCCACTCAGGTGCTGAGTTTGACTTTTTAAAAAATTTTAGATTCCATATCTGAGAGGGATGTATGTTGTTTGTCTTTCTGTCTGGATTATGCCACTTGGTGTGGTGTCCTCTGGGCTCATCCTGATGGCAGGATTTCCTTCCCTTTTAAGAGTGAATAATACTCTATCGTATGTATACCACATTTTTAAGAAAAAGGAAAAGAAAGGAAGTGGAATGGTGGTTGCCAGGCACTGAGAGGTGGGAGTCATGGAAGTTATTGATGGTTACAGAATTTTAGTTTTGCAAGAAGAAAAGAGTTTTAGAGACAGATGGTGGTGATGGTTGAAAAATATGAATGTACTTAATACCACTGAGCTGTAGGCTTAAAAATGATTAGGATAGTAAGTTTTATGTTATGTGTATTTTACCATAATAAAAAAATCAGAGGAAACCACCCCTCCCACCCGCCAAATGTCCCATTCCAGGAGGCCTATCGTGGACACACTTATGTAAATTATAATTCTCTTTTCCTAACCCATTTACCTATACCTCCGTTACCCTTACCCTACTCCATGACTTCCTATCGCTTCAACCTCCGACCTGTCACTGTTGTCTTTAACATTCATTTTGGGCCTTCTTCCAAATAGAACATAACCTTTACCATGGCAGGGATTTCATTTTTTTCCCCAGGGGTTCAGGGGTCTCTTCTGTTCAGTGATCAACTATACAGGCCTGATACATGGACGATGCTCCGAAGTCACTCGCTAAGTGAATGCACTTGTTCTTTATGTATCTTCCTCTGTGCAGTGAGTCTCTAGTCTCTTCTGCGGCCTCAATAAGCCCTTGTTAATTTCAAAGACCTGACTTGCATTGGTTCAAAATCTTAAAAGTTCCATATATTCCCAAAGCAATGAGAATTGCTTCTTTTCTCCTTCAGTGCCAGAGCACATTTTTCTGTCTAGATTGGCCAGTCAAAGGCTTTTCTTTCTTTCTTTTTTTAAGTCTTGAATAAAATGCTTGTTGAAATTACACTGACTACTTTTATGTTCCACATTTTTATTTAGAATTTCTTTAGTTGATTTTATCTTTTTTATTTGTCTCTCTTTTGTCCTCTTCTACTTTTAATACAGCTTTGCTACCTGTTTGATGGTTCTGGCTTAGAAAATACCTGGCGGGTTTTTCTTTTCCCCCAAAGAAATAGAAAACTTTGCTATATACTCCAAGGGATAGACAGAAAGAATACAAGTGTGAATTCAAAGCTATGATTAAGAATCAGCATGGACTTTCCTTTTTCTAGAAAAGAAAAGTTGGGAAAGTCAAGCTCAGGAGCATTGTTTGGTGTGGCTCAATCAAGTGAAACTACATGAAAAATAAAGGTTGTCAACAGTCTTACAGAAAAAAAAAATTGCCTTTTCATGTAAGAAAAAGCCCCCTCATCTTTATTTTTAAAATGTCCTGAGTTGAAGTAAATGGGATCTATTTTTTTGGCCAATAAAAATTTCTATTTCTGTTTGATATTTTCCTCAATCAATAGAAAGCACTGGGTCACCCCAACAGAAATTAGAATTAAAATGCAAAAGCATCGTCACCTCCTATCTGTGATAGTTACTGATTTTATGAATTGGGTTTACTCTGGTTTGCTCTTTCCATTCAGTTTATTTCTGGTTTTTATTTATAGTTTGTTAACACATTAGATATTTTTGTATGTGTGGTTTTGGTTTTGTATGTCTATAATATTTAATGACATTAAGAATGAAACCCTTGGGCACCTGCATGGCTCAGTGGGTTAAGCCTCTGCCTTCAGCTCAGGTCATGATCCCAGGGTCCTGAGATTGAGCCCCTTGTCAGGCTCTCTGCTCAGCGGGGAGCCTGCTTCCTTTCCTCTCTCTCTGCCTGCCTCTCTGCCTGCTTGTGATCGCTCTCTGTCAAGTGGACAAATAAAATCTTTGAGAAAAAGAGAAAAAAAGGAAAAAGAAAAAAAAAGAATGAAACCCTTGGCTGCTTTCATTAAGACATATGTATTTAAGGTTTCTCCAGTTTTTCTGTGGCATGGTAGCTCATTTCTTTTTAGCATTGAATGACATTCCATTGTATGGATGTGCTATTGGTTATTTATCCATTAACTAATTGAAGGGCATCTTAGTTTCCAAATTTGGGCAATTATGAATAAAGCTGCCATAAAACATCATGTGCAAGTTTTTGTGTGGGCACAAAACATCACTTCTCTCCAAATTAATATATAAGTTAATGCAATCCCTACGAAATTTCCAGCTGGATTTTTGAACTTAGTAACCACATTGCAAAGTTTAGTTGGAAGAATGAAGATCCACCAGTCACTATCTTTAACAAGGTCTGTAAAATCTTGCCCTTCCAGATTGCCTTGCTTTTTATGATTTTTTTCCCATATGATATATATGTATATCCACATACTGTATATAAATAATAAAATCTAATAATATGCTTTTATTTGAAGAAAATTATATTAAATTTTTTAAAAAAGATTTTTATTTATTTATTTGACAGACAGAGATCACAAATAGTCAGAGAGGCAGGCAGGGAGAGAGGAGGAAGCAGGCTCTCTGCTGAGCAGAGACCCCAATGCGGGGCTCAGTCCCAGGACCCTGAGACCATGACCTGAGCTGAAGGCAGAGGCTTAACCCACTGAACCACCCAGGCGCACCTTAAACTTTTTTAAGTATTTTAAGATAGCCAGTTTTCTGGATGGGTTCAGATATGATACAGTAAACATTATGTACATAATAAACATTATGCTCATGCTGTACATGAGCAGCAACTTACAGTCATAGCATGCATTGTGATGAATTTCCAGCTTTTCTAACAAGGCATATACTGTTTTTTTTTTTAATTTTATTTTTTTATTTGACAGAGATCACAAGCAGGCAGAGAGGCAGGCAGAGAGAGAGGAGGAAGCAGGCTCCCTGCTGAGCAGAGAGCCCGATGTGGGGCTCGATCCCAGGTCCCTGGGATCATGACCTGAACAGAAGGCAGAGGCTTTAACCCACTGAGCCACCCAGGCGCCCTGGCATATACTATTTTGACCACTAGATTCAGCTTCTATGGTGTCTGTATTTGCTTAGCTAAACTAATGTCTTTTGTTTGAGTTGAGGTTTTCTCAGTTTATTGTAATTCTGCTTTCTTCTCATTAAACAGTCACAAGCTTGCCGTTCACATATATGTGTGAATTGCCACAGTTTTGATTTGCTAATAAGGGCTTACTCCAGTGAGAAATTTCACTGAGCCATGTCCCCTGAAGTATCAAGTTCTCATTTGAACTAATAAAGCACCTAATTAATGAAGCTGCTAATGGCAATTTCTTTTCGTAAAACACTGAATGCTGTTAGACCTTGCATCAGACTAGAGAATAACTTTTTCTTTTTCTTTCTTTTTTTTTTTTTAAAGATTTTATTTTAAAGATTTTATTTTATTTATTTATTTGACAGATCGCAAGTAGGCAGAGAGGCAGGCAGAGAGAGAGGAGGAAGCAGGCTCCCCGCTGAGCAGAGAGCCCAATGCGGGGCTGGATCCAAGGATCCTGGGATCATGACCTGAGCTGAAGGCAGAGGCTTTAACCCACTGAGCCACCCAGGTGCCCCGAGAATAACTTTTTCCATTGCAACTTTCTCCTTACCTAGTAAGTTCACTTTTTAGAAGTCTTTGCCTTTATAGTTTCTGGCCAAAAGTCACTGACATAAAAGCCTTTATTGAATCCCATTTTTTACTTGGGATTTTCTTCCATTTATTCCAGTTGTAACTTGTCTATACTGACAGTTAATGCTGTTTCTAAGATTTCTAGCCCAAAGTCGTAAAAGAAATACTAAAAGTAATTTTCTCAAAAAAAGTCTTCTAATTTTATGGTTAGAAATTAGAAATATTTTTATATATTTTTAAAAATGTACATTCAGAGACAATCACACAAATTTTCAAATTTGGGATATTGTAAAGTATTTCACATCGTGCTTCTTGCTATAGTTGTACTATAAATATTTTCCCATATTATTGACAAATGTTCACCATTATGATTTTAACAGTAAAATTGTCTTTCATATTAATGTAACATAGTTTATGTAGCTATCCCCTGCTGTTGGATATTTGGTAATCTCAATTTTTACTGTCATAATTAATGTAATAAAAAATGAAAGCATTTACTGATGGCCCCTTTACTGAGGTGGACGGTTGCAATGTACGGTATTGATGGAAATGGGACAGAGCTGTGTTTGGGACTGTAATTGCAGTTATACTTTGGGCCTAGTACTTTTTTGATGTAAGGCAAAACATTGTTGAAAGAAGTAACACATACTCATTGAGACTCATTCTTGAGTTGGCAAGAATCATTTAGCAAAGTTGCTCTTGCTACTACTTACTAGGAATGAAGCAGCAGGGCATGGGATTGGTCATTGTGATTGAAGGAAATTCTCAAACATTGGCTATCTTAAGGTAGATGGAGCAATTAAGTTTCCAAGGTGAGGACGTGGGCAGACAAAGGAGTCAGTGGCTGAAAGTGGAGGACCAGAGGGACATCCTTGAACAACGTTTATATGTATAACATATACTTATTGTGGATTTTTCCCCTTAAATATGGCATGGTACTCTAAATGTATTTTCTCTTCCTTATGATTTTCTTAACATTTTATTTTCTCTAGCTTTATTGTAAGAACACTGTATGTAATACACGTAACATACAAAAGTATATGTTAATCAGCTATTTCTGTTAGTGGTAAGGCATCCAGTCAACAGTAGGCTATTAGTAGTGAAGTTTGGGGGAAATCAAAAGTCATACATGGATTTTAAACTACATGTGGGGTCAGTACCCCTAACCCCTGTGTTGTTCAAGAGTCCACTGTATCTTTAATGATGAGATTTAACAACTATGAGGTAGATGGCGGAAAGCCAAGTAAACTTTTAACTTGAATATCAGTAACTCTCAATATTGTATGTTAGGAATATAATGGCCCTGGTTAGTGTTTAAGATGAGTCACCCTGCAGGTGAAAGTAAATATTTGTTTGGCTTGTCAAGTGTTATCTTCCCACGAAAATGAATAATAATGTTTGTAAACATTTAGATGATAAGATCGTAAGTTGCATGGTGGCTTTGGAGGGAGGAATCTTGCTAAATAGGCTGAATTTTCTCCTAGTTTCTTGTTTCTGGTGTCACCAAGTACATTTTGACTTAAAAAAAAAAAAAGCATTTGACTTCCTGTTATAGAAAGTATTCTTTGGAGAATGGCCCCAAATGTGCTCTGTGAATGATCGGACTCACAAAACGGGAATATCTGGACTGTCGGCTGAAATTTGACCAGAAGTCAGCGAAATTTATTACTGATTTCTATGTCTTGGAAGTAGAATAATTTTTCCTTAAGAGAAATTAACTGGCCTGAGAAAGGTGGGCGGTAGTTTGAAAGATAGGACTAGAAGGGCCTTTGCTGAGTTTGGAGAAGTGAAGTAAAACGTGTTGAATGGGACCTGGTAGGACGGGTCACTTAGGGGGTCAAGGTTCTGGTGGGGCTTTTAGCAGTTGGGGCTTTCTTTCTCTCTTGCTGTACTTATTTATGACTCCCATATCCGTGTACCTTTCATCTGGGTATGCTCTCTCCTTAGAAAGCATAAGGGTAACTGACTTAGGATATACTTCAGAAAAAAGTGTTTTTAAAAAATAAAGGAGCCATTATAGTGGATTCTTTGCTCAAAGTTAGATTTTGTGGTTTGTCTCTTCTGTTCAATAGGGCCTCTTTATCAGATCCGTGTAAGACAAATCTGAGCTGCTTTAGATCTTTTTAAAATCAGAATTTGTACATTCTTATCACCATGGCCCATTATGTCTGTTCCACTCCCCTTCTTTCCTGTACTGGAAATTTGGAGTGAGATTTGTAATTCATGTTAGTAAAATAGTACCTTCTTTTGCTAGGACTTGACAAAGGTTGATATTTTATGTTTGGTCAGTCATTTTCTTTTATTGCTAAAACAATTAACCCTTTTTGAAGAGAATTCAATGAATACACAAACACTATCAACCACCTCAGCCTACTTTTAAAACAGACATAAAGGTAGTAGGAAAACAAGAAGGAAGAAATAAAACTTTGAGTCTGTCTAGAAATACATTGATTTCATGTCACTATAACCCAGTTAGTTCCCCTGAGTGTTACTGGACAAAGCTGTGCCTTTTGGATGGCTTGAGTCACTCAGGCCTTTCAGCTGTGCCTTGGAAGTCCCCATTCATGGCACTTCCCACCCTGCTTGCTCTCTGAAGGCAGGATTTGTGTCTGTCCTGCTCCCAGTTATGGAGGTGGCATCTGGCCCATACATAGGAAATGCTCAGTAAATATTTATTGACTCAATAAATTCTCTTGAATGTTCTTTTCAGGAATTTGTTTTGTGAGCAGAAAACATACCCTTAGGAAATATTTATAATGGAAGCTATACATAAATTTGATGAAGAAGATTTCTGTGTTTTGTAAGGGTCTGGAAAAGAGAGGAAAAAATATATCTCAAATTGATTATATCATTCATAGGCACATGATAAATAAAAAGGTGTCACCTGTCTGCTTTCTCATTTTTCTATCACCAGATCTCAGGTACATTAAAGATAAAGTTTGAAGCAATTACTGATTTAGCTCTGACCTTCTTTTCCAATGTCTGTTGTATTATGAGACCCGGCGATTTTCCTCATTAGACTAGCTCCTGAATATTCCATTTCAATATATTTCTTGTTTAGATTTAATATCCAGAATGCTCTCACAAGCAGGTTTTCATACTTAACTATGCTAACCCCTAGAAAGTAATGGATGGTTCTGATCTATATGTCAATGTGAAAAATGAGAGATGGAGCATATTAGGATTTCTGTTTATATATGCTTAAGATAGAAATTCGCTTCCAACTCTACAAAAAATATGGTTCTTTATATAATCTGCATGATCTGTTGATGAGATTGTCAGAAAGGGGTGATTATAACCAAGTTAGTAAATATGTACCATGTAAATATTTAAGATATTAAATTTTTATTTTAATTGGAATTTTAAGAAATTATTTTAATAAACTTTTGGGGAGGCATCTGATTTATCCTTAGGCTTTCATATTAAAACAGTGATTTAACATAGCCTGCAAAGCTTGCAAACTGTACAATTCTTATTTTAAGGGATTAGAGAGGTTATTGCAACTAATTAAGATAATCATAGCATAAATTTCTTTTACACATATGCTCTTTCCCTTGAATACATGAAGAAAATAGAAATAAATAATTACCATATATAAATACAGTTGGGAATTTTAAGTATATATCTGTGATAAAGATAAATCAATATAAGTGTACCAACGCTTTTTTGCTATCCAAAAGAAAATACATATGAGCTAAATAGTTATGGGAATTTTAAGTTTAAACAAAGACCCTTATTACAAGTCACCCATTATTTTGTTTTTAAAAAACTTAGTTAAAATTTATATATATGTAATTTCATATATGCAAATAGCATTTCTGGACATATTCCTGAATTTCGACTAATAATGCAGATTTCAAAAATTCTTTTTTGAAAACACACTGATTTTGACCTTAGCACATTTTAAAAATTTTAATAAAATATGTGCTGTGGATAAACATATAGTTAATGTTCCTGACCATTTCCTACTTTGTCACACTGAGCAGAAATCAAGTCTAAGATTTTCTTTTGTCTAAGATTTTTTCCATTGAGTCTGCATTTTAAATATTCTATCTTATATTCCCTATAAAGGCAAATTTGTTTTATGTATTCCCATTTTTTTATTTTAAGAATTGCTATAGATAGGGACGCCTGGGTGGCTCAGTCAGTTAAGCTGCTGCCTTTGGCTCAGGCCCTGGTCCCAGGGTCTTGGGATCAAGTCCCGCATTGGGCTCCTTGCTCCACAGGGAGCCTGCTTCTCTCTCTCTCTCTCTCTCTGACAAATAAATAAATAAATAAATAAAGAATTGCTATAGATATATAAGAGCTTGACAAATTTTTTAAAGCATAGAAAATTTTTTTCATATTAATAGTTGCCTAAATAATCATTAGTCCTAATTAATTGTATTTCCCAATTAATGTGATTGAAAAGTGGCTAACATTCAAAATCCTTTACTTCATTTGTATTATATAGATGGACATGTTACATTATCCATATGGAAAGTAATGCTGTGAGTAGAAAGTGTATGATAAACATGTGGGCCACTGTTTTCAAGGGTCCTGGTTGGATCTATGTCAGATGAAAAATCAAGTATGAGGGACACCTGGGTGGCTCAGTGGGTTAAAAGCTCTGCCTTCGGCTCAGGTCATGATCCTGGGGTCCTGGGATCAAGCCCCGCATTGGGCTCTCTGCTCGGCAGGGAGCCTGCTTCCCCCCGACCCCCCGCCTGCCTCTCTGCCTACTTGTGATCTTTGTCTGTCAAATAAATAAAAAATAAAATCCTTAAAATAAAAAAAAAAGAAAAAACAAGTATGATACATCTGTGGATGGTATACTTCCTGGATTTTTTAATGTCTCTTCTATGGGACTCATAATTCTTTTAGAGAAGCTATCACATATGTCCTCATATTTGGTCATATGCTCCTGTCTATGGAACCAAGGTCTTAGTGTTCTCAGGGCATTTTCTTGCCAACTTGAATTAGAAAAGGAAAGACAATACCATGAATTAGTAAAAACATAGATTTCTTCCTACCCACACTTCAGCAGCCTTGTTTAAATCATGGGGGGTGGTTCAGATTTGGTTCAGATCTGGACCCTGCTGTTTGGGGCTGGGTTTCTGAGCTTCTCTATTCTGTTCTGAACTCCACTGTGACTTATGACAGAGAACTGCATTCTAGGGAAGCTACCAATGGAAATATCACTATTTGCCAACAGATTCAGTTTCCCACTTCAGGTGATTAAGATTTTCTTTTGTAAAGGTTCGTGAGAGGCAACAAATTTGTCTTTCCTTTTTCCTCTTTTGTGTTTTTCACTGATTGATGTCAACTGCCCCTTTCTCCTCCCTCATTACTAGATTCTAGGCTTCCCCTGCAATTAGTATAAATGGACTAATGGAAGTTCCTTTGACTTTTGTTCTTGGGATTCTTCCTTTCCACTTAAAGGGAAAAAAAAAAAGGAAAATAAACTTTTCTTTTCCATTTTCTTATTTAAAATTACTTCCAGTAAAAATACAGCTCCAAGCTCTTCTAATCCACAGGCTGAGACTTTCTGGTTGGGAGAAAAGTTCTCATGCTGTGGTTTGTTAGTGCAGGGGAAGAACACTTGATAATACCTTCTAAATATCACCACACGTAGAGTTGCTCATTTGGATATGTGTAGGATGATTATCCATCACTGATTACTGATGGGTCAAAAACAATTACCTTGTGGCTTTAGATAATTTGAGTTGTCTATTAAGTAAACTCTTTATCTCAACCCTACTTTGCTGGGCCCCAAAGTTCAGTGATTGAAATCTTTGGTCAACTGGAAATAGTTTGAAATACCCATACAACTGGAAGGTTCAAAGTTTTGAAAGAAAACAATTATAATCCATTTGCAGCTTCTCTCACCTGCTTCTTAATTAATTCCTTGAGTAGGTCATGGCAGATAGGATAGTATCTGATTTCTCATTACTGTTTGCCACTTTATGATAATATTATAACTGTGATCTTCCCTCCAACCCCATGAAATAGGGCACATACTGTATCCATTTTACAGATGAAAACTCATAGAGGTTAAATGACACATCTAGGCTAGCACAGCTAATGGAAAGTCAGATTAAACTCCAAGCCACCTGTAGGCTAACCCCATGTCTTTCCATTACATGGTAGTGCCAGCCACTTTGTTGGAAGACTTTCAGTGGGTGATTACTGGCCTTATTGTTGTAGGAAAAAGTCAAGGCCAAAACAATTTATATGTATAGTTCCTTATAAATACATCATATAACCATGAACAAATGTCACTTTTTCTGGGACCTTGAAGGCCATAAGATTCCTCCATTATTGTTTCATGGTTCTGGCATGAAACTTTTAATGTTTTTAACCAGAACTTAATTTTATTTTTTTAATTTTTATTTTTTTTAAAGATTTTATTTATTTATTTGGCAGACAGAGATCACAAGCAGGCAGAGAAAGAGAGGAGGAGGCAGGTTCCCCACTGAGCAGAGAGCCGGATGTGGTGCTTAATCCCAGGACCCTGGGAACATGACCTGAGCCAAAGGCAGAGGCTTTAACCCACTGAGCCACCCAGGCACCCCTTAACCAGAACTTAATTTTAAAGATCTGGTAAATCCCCTACCTAATTTTTAGTGTTTAATATTTCTTAACTTTTATGAATTTCCAAAAAAAATTAAGGATTTCCTATTTATTAATAATAAAAATTAAGCATTTTTACTGCATGCCAGTGTTAAGCACTATATATATATAAAACAACAGCTGCCATACCAAGAGGGATGTGCTCACTGCTAATCAAAAATCTTTACATGAGTAGCTGAGTTGACCTCTCAAAACCTCATGAGGCAGGTGCCATTTCTACTCTTGTTTTGCAGATGAAAAACTGCAGTAGAGCAAGGCGAAGTACTTTGTCCCAGGACATAGCTAGTAATTGTTAGAACTGAAATTTGAGCATGGATAATGTGGCTCTAGGGTCCAAGCTGTTAACGTTGATATCTGCCTATTGTATATTACTTATATACTCTACTTTAACTTAGTCATCCTAACAAATGCATGAGCTAAGCTTTCTCGTTGCTCTTTCAAATATCATGGAACAAAAGCTTAGAAAGTTTGAGTAACTTATCTAAAGTCATAAAGCTCATAAATCCCAGAGCCATGGTTGGCCCTGGGAGCAAAATCCCTACAGTTGGTGCAGAATAAGGAGAGAACTGAGAATGGGCAGTAGGGCAGTGACAAGACTTTTAACGCCAAGCAGGAGAAATTGAATGGTAAACTCATGGAGACAAGGATAGATGAAATAATAATCTGAGTACAGACTGAACTGACACACCAAAGAGGGCAAGTTAGGATGTACCTGGTTATGTATGTGTGACATTGTTCATCTAGTGATACTTGCTTGGCTTGAATTTTGAGATACAAACATAAGAGAGTAGAGTTTTCTATTTATTGGAATTAGCATTTGGTATTACGGAAAATTGTATGGATAAGCATTCCCAATTCAGCTACGTGATATGGAGATGTGGTCTTTTCACACCCATTTCCATACTCCTGGGCATTTGTGATGTTTTTTCCTGGTGGTTGGTGGGTACACCTTGTTTTGGAGGGGTTCGGAATATGGGTGCTTGTGTGTACATACGTGTGTGTGTGTTCATGTGGGCTTGTGGCTGAGTGTAGCTGGGTGCAGCCTGATGAAATGTAGCAACCTTTCCTTAGAAGAGTTCTTAAATGCATCAAATAAATACATAGGATTGTAGAGGAAATTGATTATATTGAAAAATTCTTATTTTTAAAACGAATTTGTGATATACCAATATATGTGTCTCTTTATTAATGCATTAAATAATAAGACGAATGCCTTAAATAGCATCAGGTCTCATGACTATTATAATTTCAAAGTTATGGTGAATTTAAACAATATAATGAGATAAATACAATGACTGTAATGTGATAGAAATATATCCAAAGTGGGTAGTGTGAATACTGATATGGTTTGTTGTCTACTCTCATAATTGAAAGACATGCTAAATTTTAGTTAGAAGTAATGAAGATAGATGTAATTATTTTCCATTCAAGTTCATATATTTCCTCATTGCATTTGGTTGTTGAGGCTCTTAAGTCTCTTACTCTACAACAGTCTTCCCTACCACCGCCTTCCTTCCATGCCATTGATTTGTTGGAGAAATCAGATTATTCGTTTTGAAGAAAGTCCTACATTTCATATTTAACTAATTACTTCTTCATGTTCATGTCATTTAAATGTTCTTCTATTCCCCAAATTCCTTCTGTTTTATTTACTTCCTATAGTTGGACCTTTTCCCTAGAGATTTCTAGGTTCGTGTTCAGTTTTTTTGACAAGAATATTTTACAGGTGATACTGAGAATTTCCTATTGCATCACACAAAGAGGCACAAAACATCTCTTGTTTTTGCACTTTCAGTGTGTTAAGATTTATCAGTGGGATCGTGGTTGGCAGGCTGATCCTTCATTATAAATGTCATCAAATTTCATCTTACAGTTTGACTACTCATTGATAATCAGTATCTGTATAGATTATTTCAGTGAAAGTTATGAAATGGGGCCAAATTCTATAACTTCTTATGTATTTACCAGCTGGGATTTAATTATTTAAAATTATTTTAAATAATATAATATATTATAATATATATAATATAAAATATAATAATTTTTAAAAATTATTAAAAAAACAACTTTTGTGGATGCCTGGGTATATGGAGCATGTGACTCTTGATCTTGGGGTTGTGGGTTTGAGCCCTATGTTGGGTGTAGAGATTACTTGAAAATTATATCTTTTATAAAAAACCCAACTTTTCATCATCAACTACTTACTAATTCTGTAATAGAGTTTACATAAGAAAAATGGGATAATAGGTGATTCTTTTTCTTCAGTTATCAGTTGTCAGTGTACAGTATTCAGTTTCTGCCTTGGCAACCACACACCTGCACACTATTTGTGTGTCTGTCTGTCCATTAAAGTCAGTCATTTATCTTTGGATGCTCAAATTGTTCCATTCAATGCCATTGAGAATCACTTCAAGTTGGTGCCGGTAAGGCTGGATGCTTTTCTTCATTTCTTGAGTAGAAAAATGTCCCAAGCTTCTATTAACCATTTGTTACCCTACATTGAGAATCAGTAGTTTTCTCCATGGAGTCCTTTCCTTCTAGGGAGGAATGGCAGTGTTCCTGCCAGAGAAGCTCATTGCTAGTGTGTTGTCATTACCTCCAGGTCTTTTCAGGAGAGTTAGTAAGAATATGATTAATCATTATTACATGCTAATATTTTCAAATCAAATTAGGATTTCAGAGTTTGAAATTCTCTTTTAAAAATTTTATAGTTATGTTTTTTCCTCATGCTAAAATATTATTTCTTAAAAACAAATGTAATTATTTATTTGCTTTATACTATAATTTACTCGTAATAGTTTAAAAATAAAAATACCAGTATTAAACATAAGACCACTGGGTCCACGGTAAGATTTTCTTGTGGTTTAACCTTTGCATATATGCCATTAGAGATAAATAGTCAAATATTTGATTTAAAGTCATTCGGGTCATTCCTTTCTTGTGTTTGGATATGGTATCCACATGATCAACAAGGGCATCTGTTTCATAGCAACTGGTTTTTAAAAATATTTCTTTTAAAATCAGATGACACCACTGACATGATTTCAAAGTAAAAAAGTATATAACAAGATACAGCTAAAGACTGATCCCTGTCTTCTTCATCCTGTTCCCTCCTTCCCTCAATATGTAACTATTTTTGGTTGATCCTTTCATTGTTTCTGTATAAAATCATAAAGAATGATGAATATATACTGATATTATCCCCCCTCACTTTCAGAAAAGGTAGCATTCAGAAACATTGTTTTCATTTTGTTTGTTCTTACCTACTATGTCCTGGAGAGAACTCTATTTAGTATCCAGAAGTTTCTTCATCCCTTTTTATGACTTCCCAGCCCATACTTTATTTAATCAGTACTCTGTTGAAGGATATTTTGTGTATTATTTTACATTACAAATAATGCTTCACACAAGATCTTTTGTATATCTGGAATGAATTCCTGGAAATAGAATTTCTGGTTAAAGAATGAAACCGTATGTAATTTGGTCACTATTGTCAAATTCCCTGCAATAGGAACTGTGTAGTTTCGCACCCTCACTGGCCATGTACAGACGAGAGTGCTCATTTCCCAAAAAACATGTGTACCAATTTGATAGGCAATTTTGAGGCAGATGCTCCATGGGTCTTACTTGCAAAATTGGCAGTTTTTAAAAATTATTTATGATAAAATAAAAATCAGAATCCTGCTCATGACTGCCATTAAAAAAATTGATTAAACTATGACTATGTTCAATTTGATTTTGGAGTTGAAGAGGTGAAATGTTTCTGTGTTTATCCAATGTATGGGCAACAAAGATTAGTAATCCATGAACTCGATTGTATTTGTGCAATGAAACTCTCCCAGATACCAAAGGTGAGGAAAGCATCACCATCTGCAGCACGAACCTAGGATTTTTAAAAAGAGGAAGCCACAAAAGAAAAAGGATAAGACAATATTGTGGCATTTTTGGAGGTCTTATACTTGTTAGTTTAGTGTAACCATGAGTAGACATTCCTGCACTGTTATTATTAGAGGCCTGACAACTGGTATCATTTATAAATGAAGGAAGATATACCAAACAGAAAAGAACAATTATATGGACTTTCATATAATCCATTTGGTAACATTTAGAAGATAATAATGAGTAAATACCAAAGATTGTGGGGACAATAAAGGACATGCATGCTGAGAACATTAGGAGTAATAAGGTAAAATCTTAAGTGCTGTATTTTTAAGGGATAGGTTTTTGCTTTGCTTCATTTCACCAAGGTGGACAACTTTATACTACTGTTCAATATCCACCAACTGTTCCTCTCATCATCTTAGCATTTTGAGAGATTTTCTTTTTTAAGTTCTACCAGAGTGTCTTCATGATATTTTGTAAACAACTTTTCTTTTACTTTGCCTTGTTTTCCTTCTTGGTTCAGTTCTAGCCCAGCCTAGTTCAAGTTCCTGCTCAACATCTCTATAACTCCAAACAAGGGCTACATGTTCCAAGAGAGTTCCCGTTCAGAAACACATGGATTGCTACCCACCATCAGGAGCTTCTCAAGAAATTTATGAAGCTAGAGGCTGTTTGTGGTGTTCTAATGTTTGCTGGTGCTTCTACCCAGCTGATGGCCCATGGGGCTACATTATAAAAAATTCACCTCAAAGACCCCTCTAGAACTTTTAATAAGCACCTGTACCCCCTGAAATTTCTGACCCAACCTCGTGGATTTGTTTGGTACACATCACCTCTGAGATTGCATTCTATTTTTATTTGCTATATGCCAGGAATGCTAAGTTTTCATGGTGAATCAAAAAGCCTAACACACATGGCTTGTTGCTTCCTAATCATTTTTATTTCTAAATCACTGCCACAACTTCCCCTCTGGGGAAGAGGTTGCACTTCTCTTTTTTGTTTCTCAATCAGTTGTGTGGTCCCTGCGAAATAACCAGAAATTACTTATTATTTTGTATGCTGGGATGATTCACTGCAAACAGGCTGGACTAAAGTAAATCTCTTGTCTTTTGTGCTATCATGTAAATCTTTTAGAAAGAAGCTTCTTCTTCTTTTTATTGCATATCTTCCATAAAGTATGACATACAGCACTTAATTTTCAGTGAAATGGCATAGAAAGAGGATAAAAAGTTGCCCTGAACAGTATTTCATAGCATCAGAAATTGTACTTTAGAGTCATCAGAGGATGTACTCTAATTAATTAGTGCAAAATTAACTCAATTAAAAATTATATGCTTGACTTTTTATAAGGTAAAAGGGATAGTCATTTTCCTTTAATGAAGATTCTGAAGAGAACAGCCAGATTTAATGGGTCAAATTTCACTTTAATTAGTGCATGGATAACATGTACTATGTTTTAGACACTGGATCTTAATTTTGAAGCTAAATTCTCTGAGAAATGTATGGAATGTTTTAAAATTACAGCATTGAGTTAGTTGGAGTTCAGCAGAGTGTGATGAAGGTTGACTTGCCTCAATTTCTATTTTAAATCTATGAGCTATTTCCTCTTCACAGTGCAATACCAGGGTTTGAAAACTGTGTCAAAATGTGTTTTCCAGTTACATGTCTTACCAGGAAGTAATGTAAAATTTAATAATGATGCTTAGAAGAAGGGATTTAGAGGACCATCTCTTTGAGGACAAAGACAAAATGACTATGAAGACAATAGCTAGGAGCAGAAGGGTGAAGCCTGGGCTGAAAGGAACTGATTTGTGGCAGGGTGGGACAGGGTAGTCTCAGAAATATAATGAATTCCAAATTGAAAGAAGAGAAGAAAAATATCATTACATTTTGTTTTTATTGCTTCTGGACCTTGAAAGTGCTCTGCATTGAAGAACCAGCCTATTTTACGGGCTCAAAAATAGAACTTGATTGGGCTCACTTATATTATATGCTATTTTCTGTTATTCTAAATGTGCCCTTGGTTTGAGTTTTTATAGATTTTAGCAGAGACCATCATGGGAAATGTTTTGAATGCAGATTAAAATCTGAAATTAAATAAAAAAGAGCTTAGGACAAGTAAGAGCAGTGAACCATAAAATTGAATAAAATAAATAAAAATCAGATAAATTAAATTATAACTAAATTAAATTCTGGCCGGGAACAGAGATTTTATGGAAAGGGGAATTGCAGGAGAAGCAAGAGCATGCCAGACGACTCACAAAGACTCCAGACATCAGTGTTTTCACTCTCTGGGCTGTCTTGGTTTACCTGTTAATGTGTATCTAGCCCTGCACTTAACTGTGGGCCTGAGAGATCTCTTTATGTCTCAGTTGGACCATCAGATTAGTTTGCTTGCTGAATTTGGACAGCTCCTCAAATATTAATGGGTTCTTTTTAAATCAAGAAAGAATGGTCCACAGCCAAACAATGTAAGTAGTGCTTGCCCATACTCGACCAAAATTGGTGGGCCTAACCAAGAATTTACTTGAGGTAATGGGCCTCTTGCTCTGAATATCTGATGTTGGAAAGATTGGTTGGAGTGGGTCATAGTGGTGATGGCACTGATGATGGTGTCACATTGGGGATTCAGGGAGCTGGGAAGTGTGTGGGAGTTTCACAGACATTGTGCAGGGTGAGAAAGGAGGGCAGAACTGGGAGGAGAGAAGCTGTGCCCTGAGCTTTGGGTGCATGGCTACCCATTGTTTTCTTCTAAGCCTAGATTTTAGACTTCATTGACAGTCCATCCTGACTAACTGTGACAAGAGGAAACTTGGGGTTCATTATTTCATTCGCTACAGGGTAGATCCTCAATATCAATTACATGAGGTGACCTTTTTTTTTAAATTGTTGCAGTTCTTTCTATTCTTAGAGATGTATTGGGAAGGAAACAGTTGGTTTTTCTTATCACCATTCCAATGTTTAATATCTACTGCTCAGTATTTCTACTCTTAGTAAGACATTTCTTACCTTAATTTTATTTTCCTTGGTGGAGTAAGTTACTTATTGCCCTGTTTGTCAACATCCTTTTTACCTGAGGAGTGCTACTTATTTATAAAAATAAATATGTTTCATTTGGGTTCATAAATTCATCTGTCTTACAGGTTACTATTAAAGAAATGTGACACTACATCCCTGTTTGGAAATGATATTTATCCAGTTGTGATGGATATAGAATTTTATACTAAGAATCAGCTATCATTTAAGTAGGTATAACTCATGGTCTGTGTTTTTCATGAATACAATGCTTATTAATAGAAGGGTTTTAAATGTCTTAACATCATTTGATTAAGTACCTCATGATATCTTGTTCTGGAGGCAACTGTAATGTCCCATTTCACTTCTTGGTGACCTTGGAATTAGATCATTTAAAAAAATTAATGCACTCTTTATCTAACCTGTTTTAGATTTATGATCCTAATAATAAATGATTTGAAGTTCCTCTCGATATTGATTCTTCCTATCAGATATATAAATAGAGAAAAAGTTGATGGTTGCCAGAGGAAAGGAGGGTGGAGGGACGGGGAAAACAGGTGAAGGGAGTGGGAGATAGAGGCTTCCAGTTATGGAATGAATAAGTCAGGAGAATAAAAAGCACAGCATAGGGAATATAGTCAATGATATTGCAATGGCGCTGTGTGCTGACAGATGCTAGCAGTGGTTGTGGTGAGCACAGCATAGAGTATAGAGAAGTTGACTTACTATGTTGTACACCTGAAGATAATGTAACATTTTGTCAACTCTACTCAAATTTTAAAAGTTATTGAAAAATGTTGATTCTTCCTCAAATTTGGCTGACTTCAACAATGACATTGAATTTATAAAATGATACACTTCTCAAACTAGTGAGAAAGAAGACAAGAACAGTATTATAAGTAGTAGTCCCATTAATATGCTCTTAGTTTTATCTTTAGAAACAAAACATGCCTGGAGAAGTTAGGGACAGTTAAAATTAGCAAGCTTAGAATATTAGGAATATTAGTAGTTTATATATGCATAGGATAGGAAAAATTTTTCATTTGGCCTCCTGTTAAACTTTGTATTCAAGAGAATTGAATTGTAAGAATGGCTGCTATTTAGTTTTAAAATTCTGGGTTCCCCTTCAAAATTTGAATTTGATTGAAATGGTAGTGGTACATATTCTATTAATATCAGCTGTTATTACATGTTTTTACTATTAATCAATGATGTTATTTTTGAGCATGATTATCACCAAAAACATAATAATCTGAAGAAATATTATTTTCTGTTAATTTAGGCCATGTCATTTTTATACAAAAGAATATACAGTTGACCCTGAACCTTGTTGGGGTTAAGAGTGCCAGCTGCCCTGTGCAGTGGAAAATCTGTGTGGAAATTATTGACTGTCCCCAAATTTTACTACCAATAACCTATTGGTGACTGGAAGCCTTACCAGTAACAAAAATAGTTGATTAACATATATTTTGTATATTATATGTATATGCTATATGTGTTGCATATTATGTTATTACATTAAAGTAAGCTAGAGAAAAGAAATTGATATTTAAAAAATCATAAGGAATAGAAAATACAGTTAAGGTACCATACTGTATTTATTTAAAAAAATCCACTTATAAGTAGACCTGTACTATTCATTGTTCATGAGTCAACTGTAGTGCCAAATTTTGCTTTGGATGTCCAACTATATCTAGTAATCCTGACCATTCTATTCCTTTCAATATATAGCTTTAAGTTACCATGAATTACAGTATGATTTTGTCTATACAGAAAGTAAAGCTATCTTTGGTTCCATAACTCTTATGATCAGCTTCCAGTTCAAATAATGCCACAGCTTTCGTACAGTCCATTCAGCCATCTCCATTCCACGGGGTCGCACTGAGTTCCTAACTGGAAGATAGAAAATGGCCACAAATACTTTATAGCCCCTTTCTGCAAGAGGTGGACTCTAATTCTTCACCTCTTGATTCTGGGCTTGTCCCGTGTCATCCTTTGACCAATAAAATGTGAAGAAAATGACATGTGACTTCTAGGATCTGTTCTCAAGAAGCCTTGCAGCTTCCTCTTTAACACTCTTGGACCATTTCTGCCATCATGTGGTGGAAGTCTTCATAGAAAGAGGGACCCAGGGGGTCCTGGATGGCTCAGTGGGTTAAGCCTCTGCCTTTGGCTCAGGTCATGATCCCAGGGTCCTGGGATTGAGCCCAGCATCAGGTTCTCTGCTCAGCAGGGAGCCTGCTTACTCCTCTCTCTCTCTGCCTGCCTCTCTGCCTGCATGTGATCTCTGTCTGTCAAATAAATAAATAAAATCTTAAAAAAAAAAAAGAGGGACCCAGACATTTTCACTTATTCCAGCCATTTCAGGCGAGTCCCCAGTCCTATGAGTGAGGACCTCTTATACCTTAATCACATCTAAGCTGAGAACAACTTCCTTTTTGAACACAAAGTACGCCAATCCCAATTTATGCCTACCTTAGAGGTAAGACCAGAATCATTACCCTGTCAGCCCACAGAATCATGAGCAATAAGATACTAAATTTTGAGGTGCTGTGGTATGTAGAAATTGGTAACTAGTAGAAAGTATTTGTTATAGTGGCACTCCCTGGAGTTGGAGTGTATTAGTAACAAAAACATAAATCACTTATCATTTTGGGACCCAATAATAGGCAGATGCTGGAAAAATGGTGAGAAGTTTATTAGCAAAGTCTAGTGGGACAATGAATAAACTATTAACGGAAGCTGAAAAGATCACTACATTTGTTTTGTATTTTTGCCTACAATAATGTGGGAGCTGAGAAATATATCTGGTAAACTTGTGTATCTGGCAAAGGAGATTTCCAGATATAACATGAAAAATTTGAACCAATCTCTTTTTAACTGTGTATAATTTTATACTAGGAGAGAAATAAACTGAACAAGGAACAATGCAGTTTATAAGGAGAATTTAGAAAAAATATAGAGGGTCCTGGATTTGGTGATTGGAATATAAAACTGTTTCTCATTCTCAGTCTCTCTAGCCAGCAAAAGATACCCAAAGAATGACGTGGCCTTAGGTAAAGATTGACAGGTGTGTAACTGTAAAGCCTTTGTTAAGACCATGGAAAGGTTAAACATTGTTCATGATAGACCCTCTCAACTAGACAAAAGGGCTTCTAACAATCTTAGAGGCATTTTCTTACCACACTAACCCAGAATAAAGAGGGCTCTGTTTCAAAAATAATTGTAAATATGACTTTGGGGCACAGAGTAGGCTCCAGTCATATTAATAGAAAACTCACAGAGGTTTTGAGGGCATTATATCAGTTGGACCAGAAGAGTCAGAAACTGTTTAATATGAAAAGATTTTTCTGAGAATCCATTGTTCGTGGTCTATAAGTAGGATTAGGCAGCTATTGAGCTATAAACATGGGCCATTTTTATGAAGAAGGAAGAGTCTCTTAAAGTATGAAATCAGGAGTCTTGGTGACCCAAGAATCTCAGAACAATTAATTTGGGACCAATTCTTTTTTTTTTTTTAATTTCTTTTCAGTGTTCCAGAATTCATTGTTTATGCACCATACCCAGTGCTCCATGCAATACGTGCCCTCCATAATACCCACCACCAGGCTCATCCAACCTCCCACCCACCCCCTCCCAAACCCACAGTTTGTTTCTCAGAGTCCACAGTCTCTCATGGTTCATCTCCCCCTCCAATTTCCCCCAACTCACTTCTCCTCTCCATCTCCCCATGTCCTCCATGTTATTCCTTATGCTCCACAAGTAAGTGAAACCATATGATAATTGACTCTTTCTGCTTGACTTATTTCACTCAGCATAATCTCTTCCAGTCCCATCCATGTTGATACAAAAGTTGGGTATTCATTCTTTCTGATGGAGTCATAATACTGCATAGTATATATGGACCAAAACTTCTTTATCCATTTGTCTGTTGAAGGGCATCTTGGTTCTTTCCACAGTTTGGCAACCGTGGCCATTGCTACTATGAACATTGGGGTACAGGTGGCCCTTCTTTTCACTACATCAGTATCTTTGGGGTAAATACCCAGTAGTGCAATTGCAGGGTCATAGGGTAGCTTTATTTTTAATTTCTTTTTTTTTAAGATTTTATTTATTTATTTGACAGAGATCACAAGTAGGCAGAGAGGCAGGCAGAGAGAGATAGGAGGAAGCAGGCTCCCTGCTGAGCAAAGAGCCCGATGTGGGACTCGATCCCAGGACTCTGGGATCATGACCCGAGCCGAAGGCAGAGGCTTTAACCCACTGAGCCACCCAGGCGCCCCTATTTTTAATTTCTTAAGGAATCTCCACACCGTTTTCCAAAGTGGCTGCATCAACTTGCATTCCCACCAGCAGTGTAAGAGGGTTTCCCTTTCTCCACATCCTCTCCAACACATGTTGTTTACTGTCTTGTTAATTTTGGGCATTCTGACTGGTGTAAGGTTGTATCTCACTGTGGTTTCGATTTGAATCTCCATGATACCTAGTGATGATGAACATTTTTTCATGTGTCTGTTAGCCATTTTTATATCTTCTTTGGAGAAGTGTCTGTTCATGTCTTCTGCCCATTTATTTATTTATTTTTTTTTAAAGATTTTATTTATTTATTTGACAGACAGAGATTACAAGTAGGCAAGAGAGGCAGGCAGGGAGAGAGAGGAGGAAGCAGGCTCCCCGCGGAGCAGAGAGCCCGATGTGGGGCTCGATCCCAGGACCCTGGGACCATGACCTGAGCCGAAAGCAGAGGCTTTAACCCACTGAGCCACCCAGGCGCCCCTGCCCATTTTTTAAAAAAGATTTTATTTATTTACTTGACAGACAGAGATCACAAGTAGGCAGAGAGGCAGGCAGAGAAGAGGGGGGGAAGCTCCCCGCGGAGCAGAGAGCCTGATGAGGGGCTCGATCCCAGGACCCTGCGATCATGACCTGAGCCGAAAGCAGAGGCTTAACCCACTGAGCCACCCAGGCACCCCTCTTCTGCCCATTTTTTGGCGTGATTATCTGTTTTGTGTGTGTTGAGTTTGAGGAGTTCTTTATAGATCTTGGACATCAGCCCTTTGTCTGTATTGTCATTTGCAAATATCTTCTCCCATTCCAGGGGTTGCCTCTTTGTTTTGTTGACTGTTTCCTTTGCTGTGCAGAAGCTTTTGATCTTGATGAAGTTGGGACCAGTTCTTAAGGAGTAGAACTGGACCCTAACCAAGAAACATTTCCCATGTCCATAGTAGGGAACCCTGACAACCTGTACCTGGGTGGATTTCAGAATTGCCATGACCAGAGATTGCTATGTGCCTCCTATTATTTCTTTTTTTGGTTAGGAAAGATCATTGCAATTCTCCTTGTAATCCTGGATGTGTGTGTGGGTAGATAATTTGTCTTTGGAATAAGGTGACTGCAAGAAGCTGCATCTGAAGAGCCTCATTATGATCATGAGATTATGGACATTTGGTCAAATATTATGATGGGCTGAGCCTATTTAGATTCTCAGGAGGGGGGGCAACTATATTTGCATAGGGGTGGAAGGTAAATAATTGTTGGCAGATGATAATCTATCATGGATAAAAAAAAAAAAGAGATACAAATCCTTTTCAGTGACCCTCATAATGTGTTGGAATTTAATTCGTCCTCCCTGGGCCCTGGGTTGTCCCTGTAAATTGCTAGAATGAATAGAATGTGACAGGAAAGCTGTTATATGATTTCCAATGCTTGACCTTAGAAGATTTTTCAGATTTTACTCGTTTCTTTGGAATACTTTTGCATCATGTGCAGAAGCCTGGGATGAACGGCCCTGTGGAAAGAAAAGAGAATGTGTTATCTCACATATTCCAGCCAATTAGCTGAGGTTCCAGATTAATCAGTCCTGCCCAAGCCCCCAGCTGACTTCAGCTACATCAGCTACATGAGTAATCCTAGGCAAGTCCAAAGAACTGCCCAGGCAATGGTGAGTTGCATTGCCAGTATTCTAGTTCACTAAGTCTTTGGGTGGCATTAGGCATAATAATCAAAAACTAATGAAATGACCTTGACTAGCTGGCTCCCAGTGGCACATCCTGTCGCAGCTGGCAGGGTAAAGAGAATGTGGTGAGTAACAAGCTCACAATTACAAGAAGGAAACAAGCTCCAAACACATGCTTTACAGGACCTGGAAGTGGAGGTATAACCTCAGGATAAAGTAAACGTTCAGAAAGGAGAAACTCACCATAATCCAGTCTTTGCATCAGATGAATCTGGGTCCATTTTGCTGCCTTACCACTTGAGTTCTGGGTGAACTTGGGAAAGTTAAATTCTCTAAACCTTGCTCCTTTTTCTGTAAAATTAGGGATTTTTTTGCTTGTTTGTTTTTTAACCAAAGCTTAAATGAAATAATATAGGCAAAGCTGTGTTCTCCATAAATGGTAGTTTTTATTTAATAGATAGTTACAAAACCAGACTATCACTCTCCTTCACCCTGTATCACAGGTACATATTTTGTCTTCTAAGCAATACTTGAAGTTTTTTTCATGAGTGCTTGTTTTATGTATTTATTATCTTCTACTGGAGCAGAGGATCCTTGAGGGTAGAAACTTCATCTATTTATTTCCCTTCAGCATTCCTAACACATAAAATAATTGATACTTAATAAATATTTGTCAACTTAGTGATTACGAACTTGAATATATTGACATTTCGCTACTTACATGTACTGAGAAAGCCACATACAAAAACAGTCGTCAGTAATTTCACCTTTACTCCTTATCTCTTTGATCTGCACTTTCCTCCTTGATAATGTTGTGGATTTCTGGTCACTTCTATTCAGAAGACCGCTGAATCTCCATTGCAGGCTTTGACTCACTCCAATTCCATAATTTCAGCTTCCTCTTGAACAATAGGAACTTCATTGTCCCATTAGTCTTTCAACTTTGCAGTGTCCAAAACTTAATCTACACCTCTACACCTCACCCAAGTATCCCATCTTCTTCTTGGTACTTTCTACTTAGAGCGAAACTAGGCTACTGACTTGCTATTTGTGGGACCTACTCTCTACTTTTCTTCCTTTCCACATTTATCCAAACTATTTCCTCTTTCTTGGATGCTTTTTTCTCCTGCCTCTGCTTATCAGAATTCTTTCCATGTGTAATCTGTGCTCTCATGAAGTTTGCCTGATCGTCATACCTGGAAGTGATCCCTCTTTTTAACACTTGTGGCATCACATGTATACTTTTCTTTAAAATCTTATATCTGTATTTTGCATGATATGCATTTACCTTCCTATATATTTCCCTCTGGATTTATTCTCTTTGGGGACAGAATCAATATCTGGTTCATTTAGCAGGCCATACATATTCAAGCATGTAGTAAATGCTCAACAAGTAAATATTAGTGAATACTTATTCATTATCATATATGTACATTTTAGAGGTGCAAATATATAGCAAGACACAGTTGGACTAAAATTAGAGAAATACTGCGTTTCTTTGCCTAAACTGAAAAGACGGTGAAAAGTGCCTCAGGAAGAAGGGTATGATCCATTCCATCAAATGGCTTTTTTAAAAAAAATTCTGTTTATAATGGTAAGAACCCTTAACATGAGATCTACCCTCTTAACAGAGTTTTGAATGTGGAATATATTATTGTTGACTACAGGTACAATGTTGCACAGCAGATCTCCGGAGCTCATAGCGCAGCTTGGCAAGAGCAGTTCTAGTAGAGTTTTGTGGAGCTTAGTGCCTAAGAGGAGTCTCTTCAAGTGAGAGTGGAGAGTGAAATTGGAAAGGCTGGAGGTAAACAACTCTTTTGGGAAATCTGATTCTAAAGGAGAGAGAAATGGAGTGAAATAAAGTCAGGAGAGGGAAAAGTTGTTTGTTTTTTTTCTTAAGATGAGAAAAATAACAGCCAGTTTGTAAGATGATATGAAAAATGGTATAAGAAAAAGGGAGAAAGGCGGGAGGGCATGAATGGCTCGAGGCACTGCGAGGGGCACAGGCACTTCATCTCTGGTAACAGCCGGCGAGGCCATGGCGGAGCACACAGCATGCCTGGAAACAGCTTGGAGGCTGATCCAGGTTCCAATGAAATTCTTTTGAAATTTCTTAGCAACACATTCTGGGGGTCCTATATGTTTAGACGGAAGGGCTAAAAAGAGCAATCAGGGTCTATCCTGTTTAGTCTTGTCATTTTGTAGAAACAGATCCTAGAAACCTCGACAAACTTGTCTGTAACGAGGAAGAATAAAAAAATAGGGTATTAGAACTCAGATGAGCTCACTGTCTCTTCAGACAGAACGTCCCCATATTGCCTTGTTGAAGCTGACATTTAGCTTGCCCTGATCCCAGTGCTCCTGTGTGTGCTGCAGTTCACTAGTCTGTGGTAAATGAATCCTGTCTCCTGTTAAGATAGATTTGTAGGGCTTCCCCCAGGGACTTTTGAGTTAGCACTCAAAGGGAGAGTGAAATGATTGAGTCTCCTCTTACTCTGTCTAAAGTCTTTCCCACAATAGATATTCAATACATTTTGTCACACCTTGTGTTTTCTTCAAGTACATAAGGAAAATGATACTTTCTCAACATTCAGTTGGTGTTTGTTGTTGGGAAGAAGGAGGAATAAAGGACATACTGCCTGCTCTCAAAAGGGCCAACCAGGAGAGCTGAGGGAACAAAGAGCTGCCAAATGAAGTTGTGAGGAACACAAAAATAGATTTAAATTCTGACAGGAAGAATTCCTTGAAATTTCAGGGACAAGCGGGTTGCAGTGAGGCCTCTTTAGTTTAAGGGGACTACCTAGGAAAGGCCCAGAAGAATAAAAAG